>JBAMBP010002694.1:0-29013 GCA_037044515.1 Phortica magna
TGCGGCGCCGCGAGTTTCCCAGTAATGTCAAGTTGTCTTTTGCAAATAAACACGCATTTCAGTGGAATTTGCATTTGCTACGCCTTGATTTGTATTGATAACGAGTGTGTGTGTGTGTGTGTGTGTGTGTGTGTGTGTGTGCTTACATACTTGCGACTGCATGTGTCGCTCAATGAGTGCGTGAATAGAAACAAATACATGGGCAGTGGAGCTCCCATGATTGGAGCCGCTTTAATCTATACTTCAAATACAAATTCAGAGTTGTTCTACTTCAATCAAGTGCCGGGAGTTGTGCGATCGCTTGTGTCTGCTTGATGTATTTGCAAAAGTGGCTGTCGGGCTTCGGATCCAGATCCAGGAGCGTCACTTTCGTCATGTAGTATTTGTTGTGTGCCGGCAAATGAACGAGCCATGGCGCTGCTGCAGCTGCGTGTGCGCTGAAATGCAAACAATTCAGAAATCTCTTTTAATTAGAGGAGCGTGTCTAGCAATACGTAACTGAACGAAGTAGATGTAATAAACATAAAAAAACCGTATTGCTTAAGAAAATTTAAAAATACTACGCAAAGACAAATAAATAATTTTATTTTTAAGGTATGCACTGTCAAGTTCGCTTATCCGCTCACCCGCACTGAGGCAGGGACTACAGATGGCCGCGCTCAAGCGCCCGGTGTCCCTAAAAGTTGTGCC
Source organism: Phortica magna (assembly GCA_037044515.1). Classification (NCBI taxonomy): domain Eukaryota; kingdom Metazoa; phylum Arthropoda; class Insecta; order Diptera; family Drosophilidae; genus Phortica; species Phortica magna. The sequence continues at coordinate 691 of JBAMBP010002694.1, forward strand.
CGTCAGCTCAACCGTGAAAGAAGAAAACTACTTCGAACGTAATGAACGTCTTGGCCGTGAGCTTTCACCACATTTAACCATTTACAAACCACAATTGACCTCTATGTTGTCTATTACACATCGTGGAACTGGTCTGGCGCTCGGCGGTTCCATTTATATTCTTGGTTTGGGTGCACTCATCTCGTCGCACGACATCAGTCACTATGTGACCATTGTTGAAGGCCTCCAGCTGAGCGGCGCTACTCTGACCGCAATTAAGTTTGTGCTTGCCTATCCGCTAGGTTTCCATGCTGCAAATGGTGTGCGCCACTTGCTTTGGGACTCTGGTCGTTTCCTTAAAATCAAGGAAGTCTATTCGACTGGTTATGTAATGGTTGCGGCTTCTTTTGTGCTAACTGCCATCTTGGCATTGCTCTAAAATCACATAGATTAATGTCGTTCTAATAAACGTATAACTGGGTGAAATGTTAAAAGAATAAAGTGTAGGTATTTATTACATACTAAAAAATTGCATTTGTTGTTTGGAAAATCATACTTATGTAACTAATGCCGCATTTGTTTTTAGTTGTTATTGTTTTCAGTGTTTCTGTGCCGATTTGGTAGTAGACTTTGGCAGTTTTGGTACCAGTGCTGTCACTCTAGCCTTCTAATGGAAAATCTGTATTTCTTGTGGGAAAAATTAATGCCCCGATATTTTTAAAACTGTTTACCATTTATTTCGAAGTCTTCTCTACATTGTATCGTTATGATGCGTAGAAAAAAACGCACAATATTGCATTTGAAATCGAATACTAAGTTTGAGTACCAAACTATCGTATGTGTTGCACAGTCCCGTATTACAAAGAACTTCTTAGTATAAAGATCAATAAATAATTATATTTCAATAAATATAGAATTAAGGAAACAAATCTAAGCAACAAAATCTCAACTATTCATTACTACCAAACTTGCAGTTTCAAACATCTGTAAGGTATGCAAATTGAAAACATGACTGTCTGAAGCAAAAGAAGACAAACCTTTATTGCATTTTGCAAAAGGATAAAACCTAATAAAACTCTGCAAATAATGCATGTGAACTTATTTATTTTTAGTGGAATTTAATTCACTATCAAAGCAAATTTGCAGAAAGCAAGACCAACAACGTGCAACGTAACTTTGATTTTTAAGGTTAGGTTAAGCAAACCCACAAACTTGCACAGCCATACAAACAAACTCAAGGCAAACGGTACAAATTTCCAATATACTTGAGCATTTTGTAAATGGAATTTAAAATGAATTTTTGCAGTAGCTCGACAAAAATAAAACGTATGACATGCATGCGACAAAGTTTATAAATGTTAGTATATTTTCTCTTTACGTCCAATATTTTATTTATAAACGATACTTTGGAAATATGGATTTGACTCAAACTAATAAAAGAATTCCACCTTCCTGTGTGACACAAAGAATTTTCAATTTTACCGTTGATTATTCTTGCTAGCGTTGCTAACACTTCGTATATGACAAAGCAATGTCTTTCGGGTTAAGGTCTTTGACGTGTGTGCAATGTGGGTATGTGACTTTTAATATTGGTTTTGATTTTATGTTATATTTTCTTTAAGCAAATGTGCATTACCATCTTACTAAAAGTGGCAACGTTTTGCAAGACCCTCACTCCCCCTTAATTGCGTTATGTAATACCTAAACGACCCCTTGCCAAGAATACCAAAAATAACGAACGCAACTTAACAATTAAACAGGACTTTCTTTAAAAGTCATCTGTCTTTTGATGTAAATAAATAGTGACATACTTTACTAACTATTGTCCTACATAGTCCAAAGAATTTCAAAACTACAACAGAGACAGATAGAAAAAATAAATCAAATAACACTGTCAAACAAACCAAAAAGTACTTTCACTCATTTACACTCATCGCCATGCAAGACAAAACACTTGAAAGACACATGAAAATGTCTGAAACTAAGGTAAATTCTAACAAACAAAAGCACTCAAAGTAAACTACTTAACTTTAGTGTATATATTTAATCAGTAAGCATAAGAAGAAGAACAACAACAACAATAACAAAGAACACAAACAAGCAAGCAAACTTGAGACAAACATTTTGAATTGTGTACTATGTGCCTTTGTATTAGACTTGGAGCATGCTTCACATTATTGTATTGCAGACTGCAGTTCTTATTATCTAACTTTACTATTGTGTCTTGATGTACAAATATATATTTGAATATCTTATAAGAACATTTTTGCAACTTAAGTATGTATGCCTTAAGTAACACTGGCTTAAAGTAGCCGTATACAATAAAATAAAACAAAAAAAATTAAAAAAAAAAAATAGAATGGAAAATGTAAGGCACATCACATTAGTAGGACAATCGCGCGAGTGTGTATTAGTGTCCTAGTTCAAGGATTCAGTGCACGTTCGCATCTTTAACGCCATATGTTGACTTTTACATTCCACATTTTGTGCTTGCAAATATCCTTTATCTTATTATACGAGTATGTGCTATTTTATGCGAAGCCAACGCTAGACAAACCAAACAACTATTTGAGCCTGGGCTTTTCCTTGGCGTGTGTTAACATCTGCAAGCACATTTAATAAATAATAATTAACACATGAGCTCCAAATAAGTGCTAAACTTGTTCGTTATTTCTTCTTCTTCTTAATCAAGACGATCTAATGCGTTTGTGCACTTTACAACACTAAAACTTTGCGCTCTCCTTTTTCTTTTCATTTTCGGTTTTTTTTGGTGCCGTTAGCGGCAGTTGGATTAATAGTGCTTGTTTAATTCTAAGAGCTTATATTAAAAAAAAATGGTTGTAGTATTTAATTAAATGATGCGTTATTTGATTGAATTATGTAAACAAATTTATTGTATTAAGATGGCGTCGTGTTGTCGAAGGCTGCCGTCGTGTTCCAGGTTGAGCTGCAACTGTCTTACTTTTATCAAATGACCTCCAACATGTTGGGTTATTTCAACAAAGACTTAATGTTGTTAAAACAAGGCAAATCCCACATCGACGTACATCTATTTTTTTTCTTGTTTGCAATTTCCCAACCCATACAGATTTGGCGTCACACTTTGCCATTTTATAACATAAACTTTCATTTATTTTCGGTCGCTTCTTTACTGCGCAACCATCTTCATATAACTTTTGTGTGTGTAGTATGGATTTAACATGTGCCTATGCCTAAAACAAAGTGTGACCATGTTATGTGATGCTTAGTATGTGTATTTGGTTGTAGTTGTCCTTGCAAAGTTGTACATAAAAAAGAAGTCTGATGTCTTGACATCTGTCTGCCAAAACTGTATGGGAGCGAGCGATGCGGCTGAGGAGAAAAAACCAAAAAATGGAGATTTGCATGCACATCAGCATTAGGCATATATTTTTTATGCGCTGTTTGGTCAGGGCCGCGAATATGTGTTTGCCAGACGACGTGTTGTTGTGTGGCGAGTCTGCGAGAAGGATCGCGGTTGTGTTGGTTGTCAGTTAGTGTTGTAAAGTGAGTATGTGTGTGTGTGTGTGCCTTGTGGGAAAGTAGCAAATAAAATGGGCGTAGTAATGGAAAAACTTGCTTTTAGTGTGTGTCTTTGGGGGCATTATTTTCAGCAATGTGACTGATTGCCATTTGGCGTTTACAGTAAAAGTTGCTTGAAATGAGCACGAAGTCAGAAAGTTTTAAAAAATTTATTTGAAACATTTTTTTGGAAACTCACTCGGAATTGTTTTGCTTGCCTAACGAAAGATTTTGATTTTATTTTTTTGCAATTAATGTAAAATTATGAAAACTTATGTAAAGAATTGTAAAAATAAATTGTCAATTTCAAAATTTACAATTTTATTTAAAAAAGTGTGCCTTTCAAGTCTTATCCTTTCACAGTATAATTGACAAATAGCCAAAAGTTGTTGTGCAAGGACATCTGCTTGCAAAAGCACAACATACACTAACACCACCTACCAATATCTTGTCACACATACCAACAAACACAGCCCGTTCATGCCAACACATACACACACACACACATTTTGGTACGTTTATGCTCAAATAACGACCATTTGCGTAAATATTTTATGCAAATTTTCAATGTAATAAAAATGTGTGCACATGTGTATGTGTATGTGTATGCGTGTGCCTGTGCGTGTGCGTGCGTCTGTGTGTGTGTATTGTTCTTGCAAAAACACACATATACATAGACGCATTTATACATTTCAACAGACAAATACACATATTTTGTGCCGATAACATGTATAAATTGATACCCACACAAACTGACACATTTCTTTGCAATTCCTCTGTTTCTTCTTTTTATTCTGCATTGTTTTTGGGGCTATAAAAAGTGCTGCCAATGATTTTCAATATGTCGTTGGCCTCCAAATGCGATAACACAACAAAAACCAAAAAAAAGCAGGCAGAGAACTTTGAGCCTTTGCACAAATAATGCTGAAACAAATGTCAGGCTTAATGCTTTTGGCATACGTCGTCGATTGGAAGTCATTGTTGAAGTTGATGTCGTCAACGACAATGAATACCGCATGGACATGACCCCAATTGCGTTTTGTGTGCGTTGCTGTTGCAATAAGCGGTCGAATTTCAAAAGGGCTCAAACACCTACACTGAAAAGAAAACGACAAAAAAAAAAAAAAAAACCACACAAACAGACACACACATATTGGCTGTGATCGACATAAGCTTACTGTAATATTAACGCGATATATTGCAAAAGTTACACATTGTTATTGCAATTGTTCGTTCTTCTTCTTATTTCTTTTAGATTTTCTTGGCTTTTTTTTCTGCTCAATTTTACTTTTGACTTTGTTCTTGTTGCCAAGTTTTAGGCACACGTACAATAATAATGCAGCAGTGCGCTGAGTCATAAACTATTGCATACTTTATGGCAAAAGTCGCGTGCATAAGGTCAAGCTGCTGCTGCTGCTGCTTCTGCTCTTCTCCTCATGTCTTTTCATGTCGCTTTTGTGCATATTGTCAATTTGACAAGAATTATGTGCTAAACGTGTCTGACAATTTCTCCCTTCCTTTCTCACCGCTGACAATTACCCTCGACTGTGCGGTGTTGCTATGCATAAGAACATACGTTGTTTCTTTTTTGGGGTCATGAATTTCACTTCTTATGCTTGTAATGCAATGGGGATATTTTGTTTTTGTACATTTTGACATGTTGCTGATTTTTACTTACCACAAAACTTTATACACCTTTCTGTAGCGTTCTTTTCCCCACCCCCGCTTTCATTTCATTTTTATTAATGGCGCTTTCTTGGTGTGGGGTAACGGGCACGCGTTGCATGTGCTGATATTTTTTTATGGTGCTGTAAAATTTAATATTTAATTTAAATGAAGCTTGGTTCTGCACTCACCTTACAATGCCAACAATTGTTTTATTCGTTCATTTTTTTTTGTGCGCATACTTTTGATTGTTAGTGTAACTCATACATAACACAGTGAGTTGTTATTGATTGCATTTTAACAGCAAAAGGGTTAAGTAACAAAGGTGAAAAACAATTAAAATAAAAAAAAAAATATGATGCAATTTTTGTTTTGCTGAACATTTTTTAGCTGAATTGCAAATGTGTTTTGTTGCGCGCGCAAATTGAAGTTTGAATTTTCTTTGTTTTCAACAAGTTTCAATTTAAAATCTTGATGGTCTCAAGCGATAAGCATTTGTATCTAAAACTAATTTCATACAATTTAAGAAGCTTAATTTTGTCAAAAAAAGGCAACAAATAATTGTTGGCATAAATAAAAAATACTACAAAATGCACATGATTATTGAAATTTCCCTTTAATATTAATGATGCTTTCATTAATATTGAATCGCGCTTGCAACTTATTAAATACGATACAATGTGACAATTTGCTTGATTGAAAATCGCATCAACTGTCTGACTGTGAGCTGATGTAATGATGTATATAAGAAAGGCTATGAGTATCTCAAAGATTGTGCACGTTCAATATGCCATTGGCGCTGATTGTTGTTGTTGCTTGTTGCTTGCCATTTGTTCTTAATGCATTGGCAAGAACATGCGTTTGTACATGTATGGTATGTTGAATATGGAATATGATACATGTTCAGGTCAATTGCTGCACAGGTTGTGTTGCGTGCTACTTTGCTCATGCGTTCGTTCGTTCGTTGGTTCGTTCTTCGTCAATGCCTTCAATCGATGCATTTTCATTCGATTCGTTGATTTTTGCTGCTTGCTTGCATTGACATCTGCCTGTGTGTGTGCGTGTTTATCTGTCCTGCGTATTTTTGATGCCATTGTTTGTCATCATCATCGTTCTTTCGCTTATATTCCTTTTTTTTATACTTTATACACTTATTTTTTTTTTAACAATTGTCAAGTGATGCTGGAAGTGTCATGCATATTTCTTTTTAAATCAAATTCATGCGCTTGAATGATTTGTATGTTTTTGCTTCTTGAATATTTTCTTTAGCATAGTTAAGCTTTGCCTTATTTATATTGTACAATGCACTTGTTATTTTCGTAAGTCTTTATAGATCAGCGCAAGAACAATTCTAATTCGGATTTAAGTCTGTAATGTAAATTATGTTTAGGAGACCATTTTGTTGTCATATACTTACCATATATTTATTGTTCTTCAATAAACAACATGCTAAAAAACTTGTTACCTGTTCTAAGCACTTCTTACAACGCTTTAAGTGTTTCCTTCTCGTAAAAATTTCAATTATCCTAAATGATTAACTTTTTTTTTATTATCAACATCATTATTATTACTATAATAATGTGCATTCAAGGCAAACCTCACACCTGTTGTCGACAAAGTGGAGTCACCCTCGGCATACTTTTTGGGCTCATATAATGTACTGTTCAGTTCAGTTCAGTTCAGTACAGTTGAGTTTATGACTTGATTCTATTATTTATTGGTAGACAGGCAGCCTATAAAGTAGCAGCATACTAGCATAGCAACAACAACAAAGTACGAAATACGTTAGCGCAATTTCAATTATAATTATGTGCAAATCATAAAAATTTGTAGATAAAAATCACTTACGGCCAAACAAGTCAAGCCAAGCCAAGCCAAGCTACAACATTAACATTAACATCAACTTCATCTTCATCATCATTAACAACAACATCATCATTGAGAAAGATGCAAACAAAAAGTTTATGACCTTCTCAGCCTTTTTAACGATTCCACCAACGCTTCTCACACATAAAAATCGTTAATAAATTAAGCGGAAATAGAAGTTTGTGTGTGTGTGTGTGAGTGGGATGTGGTGTGGCTTGGTGCTCTTTACTCAATGCGTTTGCCTTTGGCGTAGAGCTTTACTTCCTGCTTTCCTTTTATATTTCCTGTACTTATAACAAGAATGCTTTCTCAATAATGGTTTTTTAATTTTAGTGTCGTTGAAATTATGGTCCAAACAATAATTTAATAAGTTAATGTTTTCTTGTTGCTTTTAAACAATTTTTTTTTCGATTTTTTTTTTTTCATGTTTCACAAAAATATAATCAACCATTACTTTAATCAATAATAATAATCTTGAATAACAACAAAAATATGTCTGTATATGATGATAAGTCATTCATTTATGAATCATCTATATGTATTTTTATTTTGATATGTAGTTATTCAAATATTAATTGTGAGTTTGGTCGAATTAATTAATTGTCTTGTTTCAATAAAAAATCCAAATAATCCTTTAAAGCATCTTCACCAGTAACGCCAGTGTTATTGTTATATGATTTATATATGTCATATAAATCGTTCTCTTTCTCTCCTTCCTCAACGCTCATTACGCTGAAATGATCTTGAAGTCGCTTTTTAAATTTCTCTTGGAATTTGGAAGTTTTGTCTAGTGCCAGGTTTTCTAAAGATTGAAGGTCAGTCTTATCGACACACGTGATTATTCCCTTATACATATTTATGATTTGTTTTTTGAATTCTTTTCCAAATACATGCGGTTTGTTGAAGTCATAGTTGTTCATATCTCCAAGACATTTATTGAGACAGTCTTTTTGCATCGTTGCTGCTTGATTTGAATTGGCTGAGAGTTCTTCGACCATCTTAGTGATGAAAGTTTGATATGCGGAACCCATGCTCAGCATAATTTTGACCCATTCTTGTTTCATAAGTTCATTTGTTTCTCGTTCAAACACTGTTTGCTTCATAGCTGTTGTTGTTGGTTGTGCTGCAACGATCTGCATTGTGGAATAAAATAAATGTTATTTCAAAGTGTTTGTTATTAATTTTACTTCAAGCAGTTATTTCAAAACTGTAATTTTCTTTTTAAATTTTAAAATAAAAACTTACTTGAATAAGCAGAAAAGCGCTGGGCAGCAATATAAGAATATTCCGATGCATTTTTCAGACACTTGCTTATAATTTGTGTGCTTCTAAAGAACTGCAAAATGTTTGCAATGGAAATGATAAGGTAAGCTTGCAATTTAAAAAAATCATTATATGCCAAAGTGTATCTGTGTTTGAATTATTCTTTGGCACAATTTGATGACCTTAGGTCGTTTCATAGAATTTATGTGTTTATAATCAGCTCTTTATTAGTTCAAGGTCTAATTGCGATTATATGTAATCAAAAATAAGTAATTTTCGCTGAGTACTCTCTCTCCTTATCCCCTTATAATGAGTCTCTGTTACAGTCGAGAGTGTTTTTAAATTTTTTTGTCGAACGGTCGAATGTAATGTAAATAAAAAGACAAGCTCGGAATTTACGAACACAGTTTGTCTTTATCTCTAATTATATTCTAAGTGAGGGTTTGCTTTGACATTTGGCCTCGTTGAATTAATAAAACGACACTGATTGTTGCTTAAATCGTTGCTATTGGTTACCTTTGTATTTAACTTATAGAAAATTATGATGAAATTGTCGCATTAAGATTGAAATATACTTGACATAATCGGACTTTTAAAAACTGTCACTTAAAGACATTAAAGCCAGATATGTCCATATTATATATGCTCTTCTTTTAATTATCAATACTTTTTTTCTTCAACCTTTTCTATCTTGTCTATAAGTGCACATGATCAAATTACTTATAGGGGCTGTTAAAACTAACAAACCTCATGAATAAAATTTAATTGCGCAATTTTTGACATAAAAATTCTTAGCTTGAATATATTGAAATGAGGGACACACATAGATAAGTTGAAGCTGGGCAAGCAGAATATACTTAATATAAATTTAATACGCACAAGATGACGAACAAAGAGACAACAACAACAAAATTCAAAAAACGTACAATTCGGAGGCTCATTAAATGCGAGAAAATCCATTAAAAGCCGAAAATCAAACCGACTTTATTGAATATCAAATTAACATGTTCATAAAATCGCATGCACATTAAATTAAAATGAATGAAGGCGCAAAGAAAGCAAAACGAAAATGAAAATGAGAGAAGAAATATCCAAAAAAAAAAAAGAGAGAAAAGCAAACGGAAAAATAAAATCAAAATCGTTGAAGTGCGTGAAGGAGATGTAAGGAGAAATCAGCAGAATAATAAAAATCAACTATGGAGTGTCACATTAAGTGTAATTGAAGAGTGACAGAGACAAGAGAAAGACAAAGGCTGTGTGTGTGCGTGAGTAAGAGAGACAGAGACAGCGGAGTAAAAGCGAATACAAGTGACTTTTGAGAATGGTAATGAAAGCGACAATGGTAATGAGAGAACTGCGTATGTGTGTTTGCGTGTGTGTGTATGTGTATGTGTAAGGAAGAAGAATAAAGCTGAAGATGTGAGAAGCAAAAAGTAATGTATTTTATTTATTTATTTATTTAGACTGAGGTGACGACGACAACGACAACGACGACGCGGTTTGTAGAATTTTTGATGTCAACGAGCCTTCAAACGTGTCTGTCTGTAGGTCTGTATACTGTGTGTGTGTGTGTGTGTGTGTGCGTTTGTATATGTGTGTAATTAAGTGGCATATAAATAAAATACCTTTTTAGTATTCATCACAATTTATGCTAAGCCAAAATGTTAAGTTTATGACAACATTTTCATGGTGACGGATGTGTTAGAAAGAAAGCTGGAGAAGCAGAAGAAGTAGGAGATGAAGGCGTGGTTAAATGAGTGTATTAAGAGCAAAGAGGACGACACCAATAGACCTTGGTACTGTATTTAGCGTTACATTTAATAAATAAGTGAGCAGATTACATTGAAAGCAACAACAGAAACAACAACAAAGTTAACAAAAACAAAAAACCGCTAAGTTGTTGCCGTTGTTGGTTGGTTGGTTGGGCAAGTTCGGCCATGCCAAGGCTCATCAAATATGCAATTAAATCAGTTTCCGTTTAATTAAACCGGAAGTGCGTTGGTTGGGCGCACAAAATGAATGCTGTGCAGTGTAGGAAGAGCAGTAAGCCAGCTAAAATGAGCAAGAGAGTTATGCAGATACATACGTATATACTGTATAACTGTATAAATATATGTAAGTATATGTCTAATATATGCGTGAATGAAACAGCATGTTTGAGTCACAAAGCGCTGTGACTTTTGCTATTAAGTTTTTTTTTATTGATTTAAATATCAAATAAAACAAAAACACTTTTAAGTAAAATGAAGAACAACAAAAATAATATTTGTGTTAAAAAACATTTTTCAATTAAGAAACTTTTGTACACAAAAATGTATATTTAACCTTGGGTTGTGCCTTGATTATGAAGCGAGTTACAAAAATGGAAAAAAAAGAAATAATCATTTTCTTTACGGTATTTGTAACTGTTTAAACTATAAACTTAATTAAAAGAAATTGTTTTTCTCATTTTGTTTTTTTTTTTTGTTTTTTTTGTGATTTTTGTTGTTTTTTGTAAGTAAAACTTTATTTTACAATGCAAGAAAAATAAATTGCAGAAGGCAGCGAGAAATACGAAATGTAAAGCGAAAAAAACAACAACAAAAATAACATGCCATATTTTTGAGTAAAGACGTTGGAAGCCATGAAAGACAAAGATGTTGTTGTTGTTGCTGTTGTTGCAACATGGGCGTGGCAAATAGTTGCGGCATGCTAATTAAACCACATTTTTAAGTGGCTTCAAGAGTTAAGCTAAAAGCAGTCAACAGTAAACAAGCGCGCCTTAAGTTATGCAACAATTTTTGCACTTCAATATGAGTGGTGGTAAGACAGTAGTTTGCATGCAACATTGACTATAATTTGTCGTCTTCGTCTGCTTTTATTGCTCGTTCGTTCGTTCGTTCGTTCTTATTTCTTAATTAATAATTAAAAGTGAAAATTGTTCTTAGTTGAAGGCTATGTGTGTGTCTGTGGGTGTATGTGTAGTGTTTTAAAGTTGTTGTTGTTGTTACATTGTGCAACAATGGCGTCACACTTGTCATTGAGTGTGTGTCGCGTAACGAAAGCAGCAAGGGTGTGATATCTTTTATGTCTGTTCGCAAGTTATGCAATTTGAGTCCATTTGGAAAATGTTATGCGCTTATTTTTATATTTCAGTGTTGTAAAATACTGTTCCTTATGAAAGTTAATAAATAATATTGCCTTATTTTGATGTGCAAATTTATTGCATATGAAATATGGCATGTGAATATTTTTACATGCTTATAGCTTGCTTGCATAAAAGTAACAATTTTCTACTGTGCTTTTTGTCACTTCAATTAAAATTAGCGCAATGTGCCTTTAAGTATGAACAACAACAACGACAATGAAACTGATGACAACGACAACGACAATTGTTGCATAACTCAATTTTGCACCCATGAGATACATGCATATGCGTAACTGTATCTTGCACGCTGACATAATACATATGTATATGTATATCAAAACTTTAATTCTACATGCCTTCAGTATTGCATTGCTATTTATTTCTTCATCATCATGAAAATTGTTGGAAATATAATTGAAATTTGAGTTATTAATTATCGCTGTCAGTAAATGGCACTTTGTTTTGCAGTTGAAAATTTCGCGCATACTTATTGTTTACTCAAGCAGATAATTATGAGTAAATCAGAATAGCGCAGCTTGTTGTGATTTTGTAGTCATTATCAACTATGAATTTGGCAAAATTCAAACGAATTAAATTAGAAAAAGTACATTATTAAAGTTGATAAATACTTGAGCAAAGTGCGTCGGTTGTATTAATTGATTCAACGACTTATCGCATGATAAATACAAATATATGATAATTGTTGTTTAACTAATTTGTATGTTTATCGAAATGCGTTTCGATAATCAACTGTCACTTGATTGATTTTGGCATAGACTTGATTGATGTCAGATTAAAGATAAGACAAGATTGTAATTGATCGTTTGATTTAAGTGCAAAGCACATTGAACTTAGCTTGCTTTTTGTGCTTCTGTCTTATTACAATCTGCTTTTAACAGTTCAATGGTAATGTGGAACTTGCTAATTCACATTGTCTGCAATTTCAATTAGTGTGCTTATTATTGCATTGCACTGTTAATGCAGACGTTTAAACAGTGCTTACTAATAATCTGTGGCTATTATATTTCAAACGATAATTGTAGCAATTAAACTCAGCACACTTCGACCACAAATGCTTGCATGCATGCCGAGTACGATGTATGGTCGAAACACTCATGTTACACACACACACACACTTGTGTTTATTGATGAATCAGTTACAGTTACAGTCACAGTAACAGAAAATGTTCACATACACACACATAGAAGAACATGCTTGGCAACTCATCGGTGGCAAGAATGATATGAACGCCTTAGCATGTCCTGCAGAAAAATGAAGTGACTGCCATTGTGAGTAGGAGTAAAAAAATGCCATTAAAACTCGACACTAAACTATTTTCAGTTCGCTGTACAAATTCAATGCGGCATATCGACTTAAAGCATATAATGATTGAAATTCAAAGATGTTTTATAGCACATTGAGTGCTTAACTTCATTTTGTTTTTCAGACTGAACATTTATGACTAGTTTCGAATTCGTCAATTGGGTGCTTGTATGCTATCAGAAATATTCTTTAAGACATGCAGCATTTGTTTGCTATAATAACAGGAAAAATATAATATTTATAAAATAAAAAACAAAAGAGGTCACGGAGCGTGTTTGAGGTTAAGACTGATTAATAAAAAAAATATAAGAGATAAAATTATAGAAAAATAATAAATTGTGTAGCGCTCATAAAATTCGCTTAAAACTATAATTAAAGTGTGATAGAAAAACCAAAAAAAAAAAAAATAAAAAATAAGCCAAGCAAAAACTTTCAACATTTATTGGTATTTGGCGCCATTAGCGAATGACGTTGAAAATCTTCAATCATGCACCATTGGCTTGTGTCCCAGACGTAACCATTCCGTCACCATTACTCTACATTTGACTCCTTGCACAAAATTTCTACATGCTCGCGCCACCAACCCCACACCCACTCATTCTTAGACAACAACAAAGTACGTGGAGCATTTAACTACAATAATGCAACGCTCGGACCATTAATAAAAGCGTAAGAGTGTGCACAGATGTGTTGCTGGCAGTGGCGGTGGCAGCACAATGCAAAGAGAGGAAAAAAGGAGAAGAGCGTAAAAAAAGTATTATCTGAAAAATTTTCCAATTTTAATTACAAAACTTTTAATTTTCTTGCTCGACACCGCACTGCGCAATGTTGAGGGATGGTTTGGCAACGAAAAACGAATCCTTTCTGGAAGTCTTTTCTCCATTTTTTTTTTGTTTGACGCCTTTTGATTGTTTCGTGTGCTACTCGTATTGTTAAAAGTAATTATTGGCATTTCTTTTGTTTGATTCATGGTTTTTTTTATATTATTTTTGATTGTCTGTTTTTCGATTCATTTATTTCAGTTTCATTTATTTAAGATACATTTGTGTGTGTGTGTGTGTATGTGTGTGGACTTTTTATTATGAGTATACATATGTATTTGGAGAAGTTTTGCCGGCTGTTTCTTAACTCAACTTGACTTGACTTTAGTTTGGCTTCGTTTGTTAGCTTCATTTGCCAACTTTTCGCTCACCTGTTTGGTTGACCTTTTCTTTATTTGTAAATTTTTTTTGGTTTCATTCCTGAGCTTCTATGCACATGCTTTACCGATTGCTTGTCCTTTTTGTGATGCTTTTATTACTTTATAAATACTTTTGCAAGCAAGTTGAAAAATACTTTTTGTGTCTTTGCTGAAGTCGTCTTTGCGTTTGCCTTTGCCATGTCGTGCTGTGCCGTGTCGCCCATAATATCTAATAATAATGGCTTTTATGCCTGATTGCCCGCCAGCTAACGAGTTTTTGTGGTAGCCAAGAAGGTTTACAAGAAAAAACAAAAAAAAAATGAAACGAAACGAAAAATAAAATCAAATAAAGTCAAAAAAGGATTCTTAGTCTTTTGAGTATGACTTCTTTTTTGCATTGATGGCTTTTACTTTTTCTTACTTTGCTCTTTCATTTTGCTTTATTTCATTGTTTCTTTTCTTATGTATTTATGCCATTTGTTGTTGCTTGTTTTTTGTTTTTATTTGTATGAGTTTTACGTTTTCAATTTTGAAATGTTACTTTTATGTTTTTAGAAACAGCAACTAATTGAAATCATGCCAACATGTATTTTTAGTAACTTTGATTATTTCTTGTTTTATTTTATTTCTTTTTAGGTCATGTAATTTTCAAAGAATTTCTATTAGTTTTCTTTAAATGTTAAAAAGTCAAAATAAAATATTTAATTAAGACAAAAAATAAATCATGCTGTGTATTTTTGGCATTTACTATTAAATATTACGTATACGCAATGTACGTTTTAGAAATTTCTATACCAAATAACATGGAAGAAAAACGTCGTCAAATAAAAGATACACAAACAAAACATTGACAAAATATTTTCATGTATCAAATTTGCATATGTTTGTTTAACAATTTTTCAGTCTTTGGTTTTTTGTTTTCCTTTTTCAAGTTTCAAGTTTCAAGAATACAAACAGTATGTGTAAGAAAGAGAGAAATATAAGCACATATGAAACCAGTTAAAAGCCTGCAGCTAAACAAATAACCAAAGAGATAAAGTTAGCTAAGATGGTGAGTGAGTGTGTGAGAAGAGTGACAAAAAACTATTGTGTGTTGAATGGAAGACAAAAAATAAGAAATAATAAAAAATAAACGGAAAAGAAAAATCTCATCTTCAAACTTTGCCCGAAATCTACAATTATGGCAACACAAATTGGCAATGTTTTATGGTCTCTCTTCACATCTCTTTGTAATCCTTGCCATGCCTGAACTGCTGTTCCTCTATTTAACCAATGGCAAACAATGTTGGCATTTTATGTTTCCAATATTTTCTTGAATTTTCTGCAACAGTGAGCTTAGATGTATTGACATATACTCGTACAAAAACAACAACAAAAAAGTCGTAATATGCAAAAATGTTTCAAATAAAACAAAAATCATAAACCAAAATATATATAAAAAAAAATCATATATGTATATGTACATATATGTATACTGTACATAAATAGCACACTATATGATCCCGGCTTGTTGCCTCAATTCTTACTTTTTTCTTTGTGTGGTTGTTGTTTTGTTTTGTGCTTATTTGGTTTTATTTAAAGCATAATATAAAATATGAAATTATAATCATAAAAAATCAAGTCGTAAAGTGTTGTGTGTGTGTCGGCTTTCAATGGGCATTGGTAATTCTGAGTAAACAAGAAGAGATCATAAAGTATGACTCGGTTTTATTGCGCGCACACGTTACTTTTTCTTTTTCGTACTTCTTTTTCAACAAAGTTGATTTGGTCTCGTCTAGCAATAAAGCTCTAAAATTACAAATTGTGGGCTAAACATTTATTTTATTATTGTTACAGAGGAGCACAACAATAAAATTGTAGACAATTGGCATTATTAGTGTAAGAGTGTCAAGATTGTTAGATATTTCTGAAAAAAAAATGATATGATGTAATTAATTCTTTCGTTGAAGTATTTATTTTGATAAATATGCATTTATGCCATTATAAAACATTTAACAGCCTTGAAGACATTACTAAGTAAGTAATAATTGTGGAAACTCTTCTCCATTTCCCAACATTTACTTCTTTTTTCATTTTGTGGTTTCTTTTTAAGAAGAAAATTTTATGAAGACTGAACTGCTAACACAACATTAAGAGAGACTCATTAACTGCAAACAAATATAATTTGTAGCCTAATAAATTTTTATATATATTTTGTTTTTTTTTATTTTTTGTTATTTTTACTTGAGTAAAGCATAGAAGTTGCTCAAGAAGACTTTTGGTAGACGAAGTTGAGAGGAGAAACGCAACAATAAATAAGTAAAATGAACGTCAAAAAGTAAAAAAAAAGAAGAAAAAAATCCTTTTATTGCTGAAAAACAGTGTTGAACAGATTTCAAAGATGACAACAAGGCAAAACGAAGATAGCACATGCAGAGACAGAAGGAGAGTGAGTGAGAGTAAAAGAAAGAAAAATAAATTTTAGCATAAATGAAACATTTTTATGAGTTGGCATTACGAAAAACGAACTGGCAAACAGCAAACAACAATAAAAGCGACAAGACGATACAACAAATAAACAAACAAACAAATAAACCAACAAGCAGACCGACAGACAGACAAACAAATATATAAGAAAATATTGCACGAATGGTAATGAAATGAAGAATATTTGTCAGCACAAAATTATTTGACAGCATCAATGGCGACCAGAGCATTGAAATTATGTATGCGCAATGCGTGTATGCGAAAAAGTCAACGCGGGACTGTAAAGACACTCGTTTATATGCAAGAGTGTCACAAACCATAGGCACACATTTTTGGTAGATAGGTTCTTAAGCAATAAAAAACATCATCGAAGTCATTTGTCAATGGTGTCATTGTCGTCGGTCGTCGGTTGTCGCTTGTCGGTCGCTGGTGTGCGTTTTGCAATGCCAGCAATGACGATGACAATGACAATGACGACGTTGACGACGACGACGACGAGGACGACAAGTCTCAATGGAGTAGTGGCGAACACATTTCATATTCATTGCTACAAATCAGTACATGACGCACAAACAAAAACAAAAGCAAAAGCAACAATAACAGAATACGCTGACAATACGCTAACTAGCAACAAGCATGCATAAATGTATGTGTGTGTGTGTGTTTGTATCTGAGTGGAAGCACATTTTCACGGCATGTTGGCCACTTTAAAGTAACTTGCTGCAAGCTTTCGTTATGCGTGGGCGCGCCAGACATGTTAACGCCTATCGACTTGTTCTTGGGCTTCTTCATGGCTAACATGGTTTAAATTTAAGCACGTTCGTTCATTCCCCGTTGCCCGTTTGTCTATGTTGAAAACGCATAAATAATCTTGTTGCTTACGGCTGTTGAAATGGCGTGAAATAATATATATACAAAAAATAGACCAATGACTGTTGCCACTTCAGTGTTGGGTCGATTGAAGGAGAAGGTGACGATTGGCTAACTTGTACGCACACGTTTTTGTTCTTTTAGCATGCTCTCTGCTGTTGTTCTTGTTGTTGTCGTGCATATCTCCAACACTTGAATTTATGTGCATGTTTGTTGTCAGCGTTTTGAAAATTATATTTTATTTGATTTTGTTCAACTTTTACTTCACTTTTTCTTTTAACATAAATAATTTTACATTTTACTGTCGCCTCAACTCGCATTTGCTCACCTACGTACATATACATTGTTCGTGTATATGCGACAAAAGCACATTGACGTTGTCTGACACTCTGTCGGGATTTAGCGGCGATGGCGGCGTCGGCGTCGGCGTCGGTGGCAATGGCAGCGTTGGCAGCGCAAAAAATTAAAATTGTAATATTTTATTTATGTGTCCGTGCCCTTTGGCAAAGCCATGCGTTCGCGTACAAATGTCCATTGGGGGTTTTACATTGCAATGCGAAACAATGCGAATGCCAAAGCAGTTGAATGAAATCTTTTGGGTATTATGGGTTAATTTGTGTGTTTATTGCAGTTGGCTAAGTTTCCGTTCGTTTTTCATTTCATTATTATTATTTGTTTTATTTTATTTTCGCTCCTGTTTCTATTCATTTCTGTTTTTTTTTCGTATTCATTGTTTGCTTTTCATGAAGATACTTAAAAGTATTTACAAGCGAAAATAGTCGCAACAACAAGTAGCAAACAATCATAAGTAGCTGGCAAATAATAAAAAGCAACAACAAGGAATACAAAACAGCTGAGAAGAAGTAGAAAACACGAACGAAAAGTAGACTATTTAAAAAATTTATGAGCGGATGTTATGCCGTCGGGATATTTCCGGTTTATGATGATTATATTGCGCGTTTCGTTTTCCGTTTTCTCACCCACTCACTTGCTCATTCAACCAACCCACCGCCCACCGTCATTCCATCTTCGCTTTGTACTTGCTTACCAACTTCGCCTTGCTGCTGTGCCCTTTCTATACACAACATGATATTTTACATATTTTTAACAAGCGGCTTATTTCGTTCATATTTTCTTTTATTTTGTTATTTGTCTTTTATTATACTTTTTTTAAGGCAGTTTTTTTATACTTTTTGTTTTGTTTGTTGAGGTTGAAAATGACGAATTTTGTGTGCATTTTAATTATGATTTCTTAAATTGTAAATTTTTATTGCTATTCTCATTGGAATATTTTAAATTTCATTTTTATTTTTTAAAGATTTTAGGAGCAATTTTGAAATATTGCAAGAATCACAAATCCAATTCGTCTTCGAAAAGCTGTAATATTTCTGGAATATATTGTCAATAGAATGTTAACAGCTTGTTGTATTCTTGACAGTTGTTTTTTTACTTTTCGAAAAAAAATTAAACCTATTAGTTCTTCAACTATCGAAACTTTTAAGCAAACAAGTTTTAAATAGACTCAACTGTCTTTGCTTTGCTTTGCTTAACACTTGCCAAACTAATTAAATATACATAAGTCGTAATGTATTCGTCTGTGTTTTATTTTTTTTCTCGGCCTTTTGTCGAAGCAAAGTCGCATTTTAATTGAACCTATTTTTTTGGCACATCAATCAAATGCCACCGGCAACATTTTGACCATTATTTCGCAAACAACATCAAATAGCTGTGAGGCAGCTGCACACGTTCGAAATAAAAGCAAAAAAAAAAATCCAAGTCAATAAAGAAGAAAAAAAAAAACAAAAACATATTCTGAACCAAAATCTTGCAGAGTGAAAAAAATTACAAATAATGCAATAAAATATGTTGGTGTGTGCGATGTGTGCCAATTTTAGGTTTTTTATTGCAGATTTTTATTTGATTTTATGATGCGCATGAGGATTTATGGCTGGACTTGCTTGCCAGCCAGCCAGCTAGCCAGATTTTGGCCACTTGGCTGCTATTGACGCAAAGCAAGGGTTGCCTTTGCCATCGACCGAGAGTCAGGCGTTGAAGACGGTCGTGTAAGGCTAATCAGAATTTGATTTTCTTTTGTAAAGCTGCCAAGAAAATGTTTGTAATTGTATAAAGTTGGGCGTGAATGGCTTCAAGATTTGGCGTAAATTGGCTGTGATGTAACTTTGCTTATGCGTAATATTTTTTCTTATTCAATGTGTGCATTGCAACATACAAAAATAAATGTTTGTTTAAATCAAATGTTGGTTTAATATGTAATGTTATTTGTTACTGACCAACCAATGACCAACGCTGCGTATGCGTAATATTATTACAAAAACGTTGTAATTATTTTTATGGCGAGTTTTTAATATATAAAAATTAATTTCACTTTCGCTGAGATGTCGCACTTTGCGTTTGAAATTCTCTATGGCGTATAAGCTCATATCTCAGCAAGTCAGGCCAGACAGACTCAAAAGAAGTGTGGAACAGCAAAAATATGCCAATAAGAAAGTTTCATTGCACTGAACTATGATAACTACAATATAACATAGTATAAATTAAGCAAACTTTTACTTCGCTTTGACTTTCAGAAGCCTTTTAATAAGTCATAATCCCAGCAGTATTATGCTAAGTAAATAATATTGCTGCTGCCATCGCTGTTGTTGCTTTCCCGCTCCCAAATGCCACATTAAGAACTGATAATAAAATCTAATTAACATTCTTAGCTGAAAGAGAAAATATGTGCAGAGCAAAATAAAGCAAAAAAAGGACCATTAAAAGAAGTGAAAAAAAAAAGAAAAAAAATCATCAATAAAGTAGAACTTTATTAAAACTGATTTTAATCAAATGCTCAAGCAGACTTTATCATATGGTATATGTACATGTGTATGGTGTGTGTGTGTAAGAGTATTGCTTTGTGCAATCGTCTCTCTGTCTGTCTGTCGGTGTGTGTGTGTTTGGCATAACTCATATGAGTTATTCCCAGTCGCCAGCAAAGAAGCGTTGACTAATTTACAAGCGCAACTTTGACTTTATATTCAATATTCGTGTGCGCTTTTTGAAGCATGATTAACTTTATATTCGAACGTTTGGGATGGGTTGCTTCAGATGTATATCGAAAGACTGCGAACGGTGGCGAAAGAGCAAGGGAGTGAGCGAGAGGCACATAAACGGGCAGAGGGTGTCACGAGTCCTATGGGTAATAGAAGCTAACAGTTTGTTTTACTACTTTATTTCTTTGACGTTGACGTTGACTTTTGTTGCTGCTTTGTGTGTACGTGCGTATGTCTGTGCGTGTGTGTGTGTTTGTACATTTGTGTGCTTGCGTTATAAAAGTTGTGGCGTTGCTTTTAATTAGTGCTTTTTATGCCCAGTGCGCATTATTTGCTTATCATATATGCGTGTGTGGGCGTGTCATTTTGCTTTGCTCTGTTATATAGCTACTCATATGTGACTTTATGTTTGTCTGTATGCACACACACGCACACACACATACATTCAAATCAACACATGCATATAGTAGTAAAATTGTTGACAGCATGATTTTAATTAATTAGACTTTTATGATGCATACAACTGAGACGAAATGCACAAAAAAAAAAAAAAAAAATATGAGCCTTTTAGACGCTAGAAGCGTAAAAACTATAAAAGCGTTAATAGTAACTTAGTTTTTTGACCCTAAGTCATCGCCGTCGTTAAAGCAATACTAGTCTAATTTTCACAGCCTACTTTCAGGCGAACAATTTCAACGTCGTCTTTTATTACAAACTTTCCGTCTGCATTTTAGCTCAGCTTTACTTTTATATATTTGCAAACAATATGTACATACAAACATATATAAATATTTCTTTCCACACAGTCTGTTTGTTCTTTGCCTTGGCTTTACATTAGGGTTAACGCCAAAATCCGCAAACAAAATCCTGTTAATAAGCCAACAAGCTAACAAAGCGCAATGGCTAGGATAAAGTCTATGATGCGAGGCAAGTTGTACAACCAACAAAAAGGCATAAGGAAAAAAAAACCAAGCAAGCATAAAAAAGAACCAAGAAACAGAAAGAAATGCGCAAATAAAATGAAAATTGTGGTCACATTATGTTAAGTATAATTGTGGCAGAATACTCATGTACATAAAATAGGATAAGCTGTTATGGCATGGATTGTGGCATGTCCTTCTTTTACGTTTTCTATACCCTACGCAAAGTGTCTAGGTTTTTATGCTTAGTGTAATGTTTGTGTACTAGCATGTGTCTTGAGTTTAGTCTGACATATTAATAACAAGAAAATGAATCGATTTCGATATGTGATTTTCATATTGTTCTTGAATCATAATCCATGAATCTCATGGATAAAAAGTTGCATTTCAATATATATTTTAGAATTCTTCACAATGTCTGTGGAGCTTTTATTTTTACCACACTGCAAGATCTTGTAACATTTTTACACAAATTTCAGCTCACCATGTTCTTGATAATTCATACTAAAAAGCATTTCAATGCAACTGAAGTGTATTAAAATTGCAATGCTGCCACAAAAACGATTTTGGTAATAAAAACATGTTATAATAATATAAAAGCTCTGCAAACAAATATTTCTCAAGTTATTATACAAAAGCAATTTAATGATTTCTTATGATTTTTCAAATTAATTTTACAAATAAAAAAAAAAAATTCTTTTAAATATGATTTTGCGGTTTCTGCACTGTTGAGGTTTTCTCCCATTTTCTTTTTTTGTTTTATATGAAACTGTTTTAGACACATAAATTTCATGGCTTAAAAAGGTATTAACTTGGCTTCTACAAGCACATCTTTGTTCGGTCTTGGTGACATTTTCCAAGTCATTACATGCTGTCGGCGAGTGGCATGAATTAAAATATATGTGTGCGTATTAATACGCTCAGTCAAAAACAGTTCTTCTAGTTAAGCTGCTTTCGAGAGTTTAGAATTTCTTTGGCAAAATTTCATAATCACATAAGAAGTTTTTCTTTGCAAAAAGGAACGACATTTGATTGCTTTAAAATAAAAGAAACAAATTATAATCAAACAAAAGCCTTTTTCAACATAAAACAAAATAATCTTTTCATTTTGCGTTGGCATGCTTTCAATTACGCAACATAAATTACCGGAAAGAAAGTCCTCAGCGTAGCTTCAAAGTAACAAAAGTTCCAACAAAATGAAATTCTTTATTTTTTTTCATGTTCATTACATTTCAATAGCATAGAATTTTTTTGTTGTTGTAGTTATCCTAATTTTTCGCCCTTTATTTTTTTGGAGCATTTCATTGAGCAATTTACTGTGCAATTGTGCGAAAATTTGGGGTTAATTTTTTTTTGTTTCAATTCATTTTGTTCTTTGTTTTTGTGTTTCTTTTATTTTAGTCTTTTTTTTTACAAAAATAAATGAAAGCGATGAAATGCACAGCACGTGCTGATTGATGTAAGCTATAATGAGCGGTTATCAGCGCAGCGGCTAGCAAAAAGTTTTCTAATTAGAATGTGCCGCAAAATTAAAGTAGCACTTCAAGTGCATTTTTGTTCATTTTTTTCGCCGTTGAATATGAAATGGTCAACATTAATTGTAAGTATTAAAAAAAGACGCTGCTGAAAGAAAGTTGCTGACAATTTGAAACACCATCATGTTTCATACATAGAGTAGAAAAATGACTTGAGCTCTATGAGTCGATTATAAATGCGTGTATAAAACATAATAGAAATCGTACAATAATAATTAGAAACAAGGGCTTATACTTTATTTCATTATAGTACGTACACTTGGTGCATCAATATATACTTGTGGTTGTCGAATTATTTGTATTATCTTATAGCCTAGAAACAAAACAATAAATACAGTTAAGCCAACTCGACCAAAAATCACAGATAAGCTATCTAAACAATAGTAATGTATGAATGATAAACTCTCCTCATCTAAACGCATGTGCGGCGCACCTCTATAGCGCAGCACATACTCTGTCCACCAGATGGCGGTTTGCAATGGACTCATCGGCTGATCGCGATATCGTTGGGACAATGCTCTAGCATTGATCTCATATGACGGTTCTTGTATTAACTTATTGATGGCATCTATGAGTTCTTCTGTTGTTAATTTGAAGATATCCAAACTGAGAGCCATGCCTGCTTTCTTCAGATATTCAATATTTTTGTCTTGATCATAGAAAATTGGCAGACCAAGCATTGGCTTACAATAGTAAACCGTTTCAAACATGCTCAAGAGACCGGTATGGGATATAAATAGTTTGACATTTGGATGTGCAAGTATGTCTTTCTGTGGTAGCCATTTGCTTATATAAATATTTGAAGATTTATTTGGTAGTTTTTCCAAATCATATTTCCAAATAATTCGTTGTTTTATCGAGCTAAATGTCTTTAACAACACCTTAAGTAAACCCTCGGGCAAATGTTTTATTTTAATGTCCATACCCATTGAGTAGTAAATGACGCCATGCTCTGCTTCATTGATAAACGTTGCCAAATCAGCTGGTAGTGGGCTTGCTGTTTCTGGTATGTGCATGCCACCAACTTCAATAAGATTTGGCACATTTAAGCGTGGCTTTCCAATACTAAAATGTTGATTAATCATTATAAGAGAGAATTTTTTTCTTAATTCGTTGAGCTTAATGGTCGCATTTGGAAAATATTTCTGATAGATTTCATTTTGTTTTGGCAAATAAATAAAGTTCTGTAATAGTCGTTCTTCTGTGATGTGTATCCAGTTTTGTAGACGACCATAAAATGTCTGACCGGGTCTATAGCCATACGGCCACATTGGTTCATAAACAGTCGGCGCTGAATTACCCACAAGATAGTCGACATTCCAAGCGGCACCAAATGTTGAAATGCCCATCATTGGCACTGAGAAGTGCTGTGCAAATCCATAAAGTGCATCAACATTTGCAGGTTCCATAATTAACAAATCGAATTTCTCATTTGATTGCAAGAGTGTTATGACTTCTTGGTTGCTGAGCATGTATTTAGATATGTTAAAAAAAAGATTAGCAACCACTGAAGCCTGTTGCCATTTTGTTGTTGGTAAAGTCATATCGCGCTTATCAACACCTTATAAAAACGAAAAATTGATTACTTTAAAAAATTAACTGAATTTTCAAAGTATGTGACAGTTAATGTCTTTTAGAAAAATACATCAATTTGGATTTATTTATTTACCATTAAACATTTGAAGAAGTTCAAATACTATTATAAATCGTATATTTTCGATTTTCTCCGTTGGCTCTACGCCATTTATCACTGTTATCTCATGACCACGTGCCGCTAGCGCTTTCATGTATGGCAAAACAAAACTACTATGCGCATCTGTTGCGTACGGGAAAATTGCTAATATTTTTGCGGCATTCGTAGTATAAAGATATATAAATGTAAACAAAAATAGTACACAAAATTTCAGACGCATTTCACAAGTTTGCGCGACACCTCTTGTTACACGAAATTCGGAAGCACGACTGGTCTCTTAACTACTTAACATCAAAATATAAACACGTAATCTAATCAATAACAGAATGCCCAATGTTCTTTTCAAACATGCTATATGCCTATGAATAATATTTCTTCATGGAAATAAAAAACCAGCAGAACTGGTTATTGTCAGACTGTTATATTCCAAGTCTTTATACTTTGTTGTTAATAACTCGACTTGAAAATACGCTACAGTGGATTTAGTCAGACCCCCTTTAAGGAAAACGCATTATGGAGTAAAAAGTTATGTATACAGTTAGAGACTTAAGCAGCTGACTAATTTAAATGACCTTGTAAATGTTGCTGGGTTATTCTAATAAACAATCAACCTTTTTATCTTATCACTGTAAATTGTACAATTATACTTATTATTGGAAATATGTATTGTTTATATCGATAAGTTCAAAAAAGTGTTGTGGAAAATGTTATTATTCAAATAATTCATGACATTTTTATTACAAAGTAGGTACACTGAAGCCCATATGTGAGGGTGTAAAATGTAAGGAACTAAGAAATTTATAACCTACAAAAATCACAATAAATAATGTCAAGCCAATTCGGGTCAAGATCACTAATACAGTGTCCAATCTATAGTAGTGTACAAATGATAAATTTTTCTCATTGACTCGCATATGCTGTGCACCCTTGTGTCTGAGCACATATTCTGTCCACCAGATGGCGTTGTTAAGCGGTGACATCGGCTGATCACGAAAACGTTCTGATATCGTTTGAGCACTTTCCATATATCTGGGATCATTGATTATTTTTTCAATAGATGCCGTAAGTGATGCAACACTTAAAGAATTAAAATCCATTTGTAAACCCATGCCAGATTTAATTAGAATATCAATATTTTTGAATTGATCAAAGAAGAGCGGAAGTCCTAGTGCAGGTTTGCCAAAGTAAACTGTTTCGCTTATGCTCAAACGACCAGCGTGAGTAATGAAGAGTTTAACATTCGGATGTGCCAGAATATCCATTTGCGGTAACCATTTGGCTACATAAATGTTATCTGTTTTGTTTGGCAGAGAGTCCAAATCATACTTCCAAATTACACGCTGTTTTAAGCTGTTAAATGTCTGGACCCATACATCGATTGAGCTCTGGGGCAAATAATGGCTTGTTATGTCACGACCCATCGAGAAGTATATAACGCCATCGGTTGCATTATTAATAAATGCAGTTAGATCATCGGGTAGAGGTTTTGTTGTCTCTGGTATGTGCATGCCACCGATTTCAATAAGATTTGGCACATTTGGACGTGGGTCACCCCAACTGTAATGTTGATTTGTAATTACAAGTGAGCAGTTACGTCTTAGATCATAAAGTGGCAATTTTGCATCTGGAAAATATTTGCGATACAATTTTTTTTGTTTTGGCAAAAAAAGTAAATATTGAAAGAGCATTTCTTCTATTATAAAGATCCAATTATTAAAACGTTCATATATGTTCAATCCATCAGCGTAGCCCAAAGGTTGTATTGGTTCATATATAGAAGGCGCTGTGTTGCCCACTAAATAGTCAATATTCCAAGCTGAGCCAAACGCAGAAATGCCCATAAATGGAATATTAAAGTGCTGAGCAAATCCAAAAAGTGCATCGACATAAGCCGCTTCGATAATTAACAAGTCAAATTTCTCGTTTGACTTCAATAAGTTTTGCACTTTCGTGTTATTCAGAACACGACTTGAGACTTTGAAGAAAAAATCTGATTGAGCTGAGGCTATTTCCCACCTTGAGTATGGTGTGAAACAATGTAGTTATCTGTATTGCCTGAAGTATAGACATCGGTTGAAATGTTTGGTCGGTACTACGCAAACTTCTATTTTCCGCTAATAATAACCATGCTGCACTCGTTATGGGTGGATAGCGCAAATATATTGGCTATATTTCCTTATCCACATATTTCGCAATCGATGCTTGTAAAGCCATTTGTGAAGGCTTTAGCTAAACGTGGTCATGAATTTACTGTTGTTCATGGGTATCATATTGACAGTAATGATGATATTCGTCAGCAGATAAATGTGCGTTTAATATATGTGATGGATTCATATAACGATCGTATAGGTAATTTGCGTTAAAATTTGAGAGTTCATGCAAATTCGAATTAAATTTTAATTCTTTTTAAAGATTTCTACGATGGCGATTATTCGCTTTGGTCTAACAAATGGCGGGAGATTAATTATTTGCTTCAATACTGTCAAAAAATTTGGTTAAATGTATTGGAAAATCGAGAAGTAAAAACATTGCTGAATTCGAATGCCTCTTTTGATTTAATTGTTTTGGAACCCGGACATACCGATGCATTATATGGCATTGGCAGACACTTTAACGCTCCGCTGTTAGGCATTTCGACATGTGGCTCTGATTGGAACATCGATCACCTTGTTGGGTATACGAAGTTTGCGTAGTACCGACCAAAAACATCTCAACCGATGTCTATACTTCAGGCAATACAGATAACTACTGGCAAACATTGAATTAAAATTCATACCTAGTGATGTTCAGTAAAAACAATTTTATATGAGATAAGATTGTGCCTGTTGAAGAGAAGACGGCGGTGAACGCAGTAATGAAGATTAACATCATCTTGTTTCGTACTGTTTTCTTTATTAGTATGAAATTTGTAATATATGTAAAAATTTGTTTGTTAAATCCATTAAAGGAATTAATGTGAATTTCGAAGAAGAAAAATAATAGAAACCCCTTGTCAACAAATTTATCTAAGCCAATAACAAACCACCTGAACGATTGCCAACAACTAATATATCTGAATTTTTATCAATTGCTATCACCTAAGAACGAGTA
Source organism: Phortica magna (assembly GCA_037044515.1). Lineage (NCBI taxonomy): Eukaryota > Metazoa > Arthropoda > Insecta > Diptera > Drosophilidae > Phortica > Phortica magna. The sequence continues at coordinate 28,259 of JBAMBP010002694.1, forward strand.
TTGATAAGATTGTAAAAGCTTTTTTATTCGTTTTATTGTGAATATTGATGCGAATTTGTAATAGCTGCTACAACTTCAATGAGCTCAGACGTCTTGAGCAGCAAAACTAGACATAGGCAAAAATGCGTTTTCAAGTCTATATTTTGATTCTATTGTTGTTTTGCAACAACGTGAATAATGGAAATTCAGCAAAAATACTGGCCATTCTTCCATACTTGTCTAAATCACTTGACAATTTTGTATTGCCATACATAAAAAAGCTATCAGAACGAGGACATGAACTAACTGTGATAAACACATATCACTACTCAGAGAATATAACAAATACGCGATTTATATCAATACCGGAAATACTTAAAATTCTAGATGGTAAGTTAGTCCCTTTCTCCAAGAAAAAAACCCATCATGCAATTGAATATTTCTAATAATTTTGCGCACGCTTGTAAAAAGGCAGTGTTCCCTCAATATATGTGCATACTACACGCTATTAATTTTCTTTTTTCCAGAGTACGATGATGATGATTTTATAACACCTTACACAAGATGGGGAGCGGCATCAACACTATCAGATTTGTTCATTAGAGTCTCAACCCGTGTTCTCAATGACACGAAAGTGCAAAACTTATTGAAGTCAAATGAGAAGTTTGATTTATTAATTGTGGAAGCCGGTTATATGGATGCATTGTTTGGATTTGCTCAGCACTTTAATATTCCATTTTTGGGTATTTCCACACACGGCTCAACTTGGAATATTG
>JBAMBP010002695.1:0-38628 GCA_037044515.1 Phortica magna
TACGTATTGCTGTCATGGAGGACACGTGCTTTGGTCGTGCGGTGACCTCTTCTCATTCCTCTTCTCATTCCTCTTGTGGATCAGCTCTGAGCTCCAGACAGGGGGCAGCAACAACTGCACCGAACTTCATCAACATCAACAGGAAGCAATACTAGTAGTGGTGGTATTACTGATGATAACAAGACGACAGGATGTACTTCAGATGGTACATCTACTAATACCAATAGTAGTAGTATTCATAATGCAGCTGTGCCATGCGGCAGCGTGCGTGTGTGCGCCATCCCGCGTGCCCGCGAGGTAGGCCAGAGCTACCTGACCTCTGTCCTCACCACCCTGCGCGCGCTGCTCTCCTCGCTCGTGCTGGTGTGGCGCGAGGCGCCCGGACGTGCTGCTTCTCAACGGCCCCGGCGTGTGCGTCCCCGTAGCGCTCGCGAGCCTGTGCTGCTGGCGGCTGTTGGACTGCGCAGCACGTCGCCGCTGCTACCGTCTACACGGAGTCCTTCACGTGTGTGCGGCGGCTGTCGCTCACGGGGAAGCTGCTGGCGCCGTGGGTGGCGGATGTGTTTGCGGTGCGGTGGCGCGCGCTGGAGCAGCGGGTGCGCGCGTCGCGCTGTCAGGGCGAGGGTCGTCTACATGGGCTGCGAGGGCGCCGCCACGGAGCCGCTGCCGCCACTTACTAATACTACTAGTGATGAGTGTAATGGTAATACCACTAGTATTGGTAGTAATGGTAGTAGTGATCATGGTGCTGCTGGCGGTGACAACACGTCAAAAACATCAATAACAACAACAACAACAGGTGCTGCTGCGGACAAGTAGCGCTTCTAGTGTCAAGGGTAAGGCCCCAGCAGGAGCAGCAGAACCAAGTACTAGCAGTACTACACAAGAGACACTCAAAGAGCCGTATGCGGTAGTGACTGTCGGGTCCACCAAGTTCGATGCGCTGCTGACGGCGGTGGCCACGCCTGCGGTGGCGCGGCTGCTGTGGCGACACCATGGCGTGCGCCGCGTGTACCTGCAGTACGGCACGACGGACGCTGGGATTGTTCTTGCCGCCCTCGACGCTGCCGTGGCTGCCGGAGATGCCTTTACAGTTCTCTTCTTCTTCTTCTTCATCTGGTAGTCGTTTGTACCGCGTGCCTGTGCCAGGACCTGATGATGCGGAATGAAGTGAAGGACGACCATGACAGCGGAGGAATGACGCTACAGCGACACGAATAGACACTGCGCTAGCTAATGCTACATACTACTGCAGAGCTGACTACTAGGATACAGATAGTACTAGTACTGCTACTAATACTACTGCAGTAGTGAGGCGTTCGTTACAGTCGAGGCCTTCCCCTACCGCCCAGGGCTGGCCGCGCTGCTCTCCGGGGCCGCGCTGGTCATCACACACGCGGGCGCGGGGACCATTCTCGAGTGCCTGCGCGCGCAGCGCACCGTTATTGTCGTCCCCAACGGCAGCCTTGATGGCCGACCACCAGCGCGAGCTCGCCGACGCTCTCTCAGAGGAGCGCTATCTGTACTGCTGCCCGGACTTGGCGCTGCTGTCCGAGTGGATCCGCGGGGCGGCGCGGCGCGAGGACAGGCTGGTGTTTCCTGGTGTGAACGTCGACGCGGTGAAGGACGTGCTTTCGCTCCTGCGGCCGCGCGACGGCTGCCAGAATCCGCATATCAACATAAACTACAAAAGGGTGTGGCTCCACAGACGGCGTCATCGGCGTTTAAAAAGGAGACTGACAAGGACAAGTGACCTTTCCCTTGTGACTCTTCTTCTCATACCACGCCTGTTGTGGTTACGGCAGCCGTCTTTTTTGCCTTATCTTTGCTTTCCAATCATCTACAATAGTCATCTTTTTTTTTTTTTTGCTGTGCTCCTTTCTTTTCCTCTCGCTTCAAAGACGTACATTTTGATATACTGTCACACATGCGTATATATGCGTGTGTATGTGTCAAGTAAGAGGTCCTCTTACCATATCTGCCATCTGAGTGCAGCGTTCTTTTTTCTTCCGACCCTGCTAAAAATGCTGTATTTAATTGACAGAAAGAATGTTTCTTCCCCTCTCATCTCTCCCACTTTTGTCTCTTTCACTTTTTTCTCTTTCCCAAAGGAAATCAAATTATCCTAGCATACCTTTTTCTTTCACTGACAGCGGTTTTCATTCTATCGCTGCCAAGCTTACTTCCCAACCCCCACACCTCAACATAGTAAACACTCAGTTGTTAACAACCATTTAGGAACTGGCTAAAAACAACATCCAATAACAACAACTAACACTAACACTATATCATTATCATCACCACACACACTTACACCCACAATGGCCGACGCACAAGCCAGCGCCAAGAGTATCGTCAACCTCGCCGAGCGCGGGCAGCTGAGCCAGGCCGAGGTCGCCCTGGAGCGCGCCCTCGAGCGCCACCCCAACAACGACGCCATCGCCGTGGCGGAGCTCTACATTCTTTCCGAGAAGGGCGACGTGGTGCGCGCACGCGCCGCCGCCGACGCGCTCGGTGCCCGCGCTATTACCAACATCGAGACGGTGACACTACTAGTGAAGACGCTTCAGCGCGGGCGGCTACTGGGCACCGCTGGCGCAGACGTACGAGCGGCTGGCCAAGGTCGGCGGCGCGAGCGGCGCGCAGCAGGAGAAGGAGACGCTGGAGAACCTCGTGCAGGTGTTTGTGCGCATGGGCAGCTACGACCGCGCGCAGCAGACGGCGCTGCAGCTGTTCGCCAAGTTCCGCGACGCGCGCTACCAGGTGTGGGCGGTGCAGGCCATGCTCGCGCAGGTGCCGTTTACCGCCACGCGCCGGCGCCACAAACGACAACATGCTGCTGAAGCTTGCGGGGAAGCTGCTGGACAGCCGCGTGCTGACCGAGGGCGGCAAGAGCGTCCCGGGGACTGCGCGCGCGTACGTGGAGGTGCTGACGGCGCAGGGCCTGTACGCGGAGGCGGAGGCTTTTCTCGTCAGCGAGCGTGGCGCCGCGCTGGGTCTGGCGGAGACACGGCTGGAGACGCTTGCGCAGACGTACCTGGCGCACGACAGGTACGACAACAGCCAAGAAGAGCAACAAGAGTAGCACTACTGAATAACAATAGCACTGCTGACAGTAGTAATACGGTTGGCGCCGCTGCCGGTGCGCACGCAGAGGCTGTTAACGCCATTGCCCAGCAGTCTGTGGCGCGCCGACCCGGACAACTGGACCTTCTTTGCCCTCTACCGCGACACACTCTGCGCAGCGCCAGCCTCCAGATGGCAGTGAAGAGAAGATTGCCTCAGTGGAGCTGCTGGCCGACGCGGCCAACGCCGTCCGCGCCGCCACGGTTGACGTTGCCGGGCACCGCGCACCACACTGTTGCCGAGGGCCTGGCGCTGTGCCGCGAGCTGCAGGCCGTGCAGCGCGCAGAGAGGCCGCACAAGCTCGCACGCGGACCCTTCATGGCCGAACTGGCGCTTCTCTCCGCCTCCATCTGTCCTCTTCTGCTGCTTCTGCGTCTCCCGAGAGCGAGGCACTTGCACGCGGCTGTTGTCGCCTATGTCAAGGACTTCTACCGCAAGCCGTGCTGCTACCTCGACCTGTCCACCTTTCTCACGCCCAAGTCGGCCGCCGCCGTGCGCGCGTGGGCGGAGGCGCAGAGCGAGGCGGAGGCGCCCACGCTGGACGGCCACACGCGCCGTATTCTAGGTCTGCGCTGTGTGGTCGCGTGCTGGCCTCTGCCCGATGCAGATGAGCTGAAGACTACTAGACTAACAGCACTGAAGGCGAGGTCCCTAGTGAGACGCCGAGATGCAAGCGCTGGTCGGCGGAGTGCCGCCGGCAGTACGACGCCGCGCGGCCGCTGTCCTCGCACCTGGCCTGGAGCGAGGAGGGGCTCTGGCGACGGCTACATCAGCGTAGGCCTGAACGTCTGCCTGTACGGGCTGTGCCGCACCGGACGCGCTCGCCGTGGGCCGGCGAGCCGGCCTGCGCCTGCTGCACGGGCGTGCACAACCGCGGCAGCAACCCCGGCTGGCTGCTCTTCTCCGTCGCGCTGTGCCAGCGGCTCGGCGGCGTCGCGGACGTGCGCGGCGCTGCACCAGCTCGCCTTCAAGAGCGTGCAGCACGACACGATGACGCACGTCGGGTTCCGCCCGCTGCGCGCGGCGCTGGCGCTGGAGGAGGTGGCGCGGTGGGGCGAGCGCGCGGAGGAGTACTATGACCGCCTGCGCCGCCGACTGCTCGCTGATGCGCGCCAAGACGTTCATGTACCTCTCGTGGCCCGCCATGGCCGACGTGCGGGAGTTCGAGCGCCGGCAGACTGGCGTCGCTGGCGCGGCTGACGCACACCGCGGAGCACTGCGCGGCGCAGCTGCGGTCGTGCCAGACGCAGCGCAACATCTCGGAGCTCATGGGGCTCTTCTCGGAGGAGCTGCTGGACGCCTGCCGCCGCGCCGCCGCCGCCGACAAGAAGCAGCGACAAGGATGATAAGGATAACAACAACGACAATAGTAGTAACAACAGCGCCGTCTGGTGGACAACACCGACTGGACGGTAGTGAAGGCGCTTGTGCTGGGCAACATCCACTCCGCCAAGGTGGCACGGCTGGCGCGCACGCTGGTGCCGTGCCCCGGGCCTGCAGGAGCGCGTGGCGGAGGTCACCGCGACACTGCACGCGCTGTCCCTGCTGCACGATGTGGCCGCCCGTGCGCAGCACACGCAGGCGCTCCGCAGCGCCGCCAAGCCGACGGGACGCAAGTCGGTAGACAAGAAGGCCGCTGCCGCTGCTGCTGCTGCTAGCGTGCCAGAGCCTGTGCTCATCACGCCTCAGCTAATTGCGGAAGGGGTCGTGCTGGCGCCGCCGCCGCTGCTGGTGCCGTTCGTGGCGCCGCTGTCTGCGTACATTTCCGGCACCTCTGACACTACTAATAGTAATAAAGATGATGCCAGTGGAGTTGCCTCGCCGGCCGCTGTGCTGCCGTCGGCCGCCGTCCTTTAGCCGCAGAGCGGCAGACCGCCGCAGTCAGCCTTTGAGAAGCTGCTGTACCCTGACCTGTGCGTCGCGGCCGCGCTGCTGCAGCTGTGCCCCGTCGACGGGGACCGCAGTGCCTGTGCGTCGCTGGGCGGAGGAGCTCGGAGCCGCCGTGCAGGCCGCCGCGGACGTCTACAAGCTGACCCCCGCCGGCCTTGATGATGATTCTACCACTGCTGCCTCTGGCAACGGATGATGAAAGTAATGAGATGCTGGTGACGCTCACGGCGGCCAAGGAGCGGCAGGTGCTGGAGTACGCGAGGGATTTGGGCATTCAGCTCAAGGGATGCGCGAACCGCAAGGTGTAAATAAAACTACAAGATATTTTTTTTTTATCGTAACACTCATATTAATAATATATGTTCATCTAAAAATATTAATATATTATAATAAATCATCTAGTGTGATCTTGTCTTCTTCACAATGTACTTGTTTTTGGCATCTAAATATACTTTTGCCAATGTTTTTTTTCTTTCCCGGCCACTGTTCTCTTTATTTCATGAACGCTCATTGGTTTACTGCACACTTTTTCTTGCTTTCCACTCTGCATTCCACTCACCTCTCTGTCTCTCCAATTTCTCTTTTTATTTGTTAACCTTCACTTTCTCAGCGAAAAAAAAAAACTGCACTAGTACACTATACAACTCCCAGCAGTTTTATAAAATATATCGTAAAAAAGAAAACAAATTAGTTACAAAAAAGGAAAATATTTCAAGAAAAAGAAGTACAAGATATTTTTTTTAGAACAAATGTCGGCCTCTCCAGTGGCCGCAACGCCCGGCTCTATTCTGCGCCACCGCACAGCCGCTGACCCTACAGCTACTCCGGTAATTACTACTACTATTACTACTACTAGTAATACTAATACTACTGGTAATGCTGCTGCTGCTGCTGTGCGGCCGAATTCGCACGACGACGACTCACAGAGAGGCTACTCCAGCGATGGCGACCGCCGCTACACTACAGATCTGTCCAACTACACGCTGCCGCTCACCGCACCCGTGGCTACGGCTAATACCAGTAGCACTGCCGCTGCTGCTGCCGGCACTAGTGGCTTTCCTAATGTTAGTGTCAGCGCCTTGTCAGTTGGCACTAACAACAACAACAACAGCATTAATCTTGGGTCGCCAGCACACAGCCCCAGCAACAACCGCCGCAATCGCAATCGTAACGCGTCCAACGCCGCGAACGCGTCGGCTGCGGGCGGCGTGGCTGACGCGGACCCCGCGCTGAGCACCTTCCACGTCATCCCGCCGACGCCGCTGGAGAACCAGTGGGACGTGAGCGGCACCGTCGCCTCGCAGAGCTATCTCAGCACTATTGCCCGCACAGAGGGGAGCTTCGCGGCCACCAAGAAGCAGGGCCGCACGACGCGGCTCGTCTTCGAGGACCTGTTCCACACCTACACGGGCTTTGGGTCGGTGGGGGAGTTTATGGAGTACCAGGCCTCTGGCGTGCGCTTTCACCGTGCGCTGCGCGACGGCGCGGACTTCAAGCACGAGGCCGTGCGGCCTAAGATACCCCCGGATCTGCTGCGCTCGCTGGCGACGGTCAAAAGCACGCAGGCGGGCGCGGCGGCCATCTTTAACGAGTCGCTGATGAGCGCCGCGAGCGCCGACTTGACGCAGCCTGTGGCGTTTAACCTTCTCAATGTCGGCGGCGGACAAGAACGCGCTGCTGCTGCCGCCGCCGCGCGGGGCGCAAGAGCGGGAACAAAGGGGCCGCTCACCACTAACAACAAGTCTGCGCAACAAGAAGGCAACCACCGCCGCCGCTGGGTCTGCCGCTGCTGCTGCTGTGATGGGCGGCACAAAGCGCAAGCGTGTGGTGGAGGAGGTAGGCGCCGGGTGACGCCGACACCGCCGGCCTGCTGCTGCCCCCGCTGGAGGAGCTGCCGCCGCCGGAGCGCGCCGACGCGGCCGCCATCATGGCGCTGCGCGACAAGGTGAATGCGTACCACGTGAAGCTCTCGCGGCTTATTGATGTGGCGGCGCACATGGACGGCCGGTGGGGCGGCCTGCGCGAGGCGGAGCGGCACGTGCTGCTCGAGGCCATGGCGCAGGAGAAGGCGGCGCGGCTGCGCGAGCGCGACCTCTTCGACTGCTTCGCGACGCTGCGCTTCGCGCACCAGTACATTGGGCGCATGACCGAGGAGGTGGCCGCGTGCCGCCACGTGACCTCGCTGGTTGTCAACGACTGCCCCGCGCTCACCGCGCGTGGACGGCGCTGCCGCCCGCGTGCCGCACGGCGTCCTTTGCGGGGTGCAGCATCCGCACCGTGGAGCCCGGCGGCCGCCGCCGCGAGCGGGCTGGTGGTGCTGGGCCTCGCGTACAACTGCCTCGCAGTCGCTCGACTTTGTCGCGCTGTTCCCCGCGCTGCGCGTGCTGGACGCGACCGCCAACGAGGTGCCCGACCTCGGCGCCGCCGACCGCCGCGCTGGCCGCGCACCCCGCGCTGGAGGAGGTGCATCTGCTCGGGCAACCCCGTCGCGCTGCTCGACGACTACTTTCTGCGCGTCGCGCGCGAGTGCCTCAAACGTGTCGCAGCTGGACGGGCACATGTTCACCGTCGAGGAGCGGCACACGCCGAGCGAGACCGAGGCGGCGGCCGCGCGCGAGTCGCTGGCGCGCCTTCTACGTCGCCTGCGGCCGCGCGGCGGGCGCGAGGCCGACGCCGGTCGCGCCGCCACTGCCGACAGCTCGCCCGCGAAGCCCGCGGCGGATCCGCACGCACTCGGCGGGCGGCGGCGGCTCCGTCGAGCGCGGCAGCCGCCAAGAAGAAGAAGGCGGCCGCCGTCGAAGGAGGAGGTGTGTCTCAGCGCCGACGACCGCGCGGCCATTGAGCGGCAGCTGCGCGAGACGGTGGCGGCGCGGGTGCAGGTGCTCGCGCTGCGCGGCGCCGCGGGCCTCGCGCACTCCGCCGCCACCGCCACCGCCTGGAGCGACCTGTCGCCCGCCTCGGTGATGATGCTGCGCGCGTCGGAGTTCGACCTGGCGGCGCACCACCGCCACGGCCGCCACAGACCGCCACGGCAGCAACGGCGGTAGTATGAACGGGGCTGATGAGGCCGTAGGGCTGGAGGCGCTGAAGCGCATGGCGGCGGAGCGCGTGGCGGGGAGCGCGTCCCACCCGGCCGGGTCGCTGCCCGGGCGCAAGACGGTCACCTCGAGCGGGAACAGCAGCGGCAACAACAACAGCAGCGGCAAGGGCGGCGCGGCGCTCCCCGGTGCCGCTGTACGAGTGCACGAGCTACGTGACGCTCGAGGCGCACTGGGGGGCCGCGGAGGAGGACCAGCTTCGGGCCTGACAACACGGCAGACACGACGGCCGACTGCGCCGACGCCCCGGCGACGGGATGGATGATGGCGAGGCGCGGCGACGAGATGCACAAGCGACGGCACCCGCACACCACCCGCCGGGGACGAACCAGACAGCAACAACAACAACAACAGCGCCAACAGCGGTGGTGGCGGCGGCGGTGACGCCCTGGCCTGATGCAGCCCCCGGCAGCGTGCGTGTCGGTCCTCATCGAGGACTACCCGCTCATCGGGCCGGCCCGGCACCAGCGGCACTGGCGGGGGCGGCGCGCAGCAGTCCGGGGCCCTGGGCGCCGGCGCCGCACGCCGCAGCAGCGCCATGGGGGCTGGCGGTGCCGGCGGCGGCGGGCGCGCGGCGCATGCGGCTGCGCAAGGCGCTCGCGGCGGCCTCGGCGGCGGTGGCGGAGGAGGTGCTGCGGCCGACGCCGGCGAGCTTCAGCGGCGGACCTCACGCTGCGCGGCGACCTCGCGGCGCGGCTGCGGCGCCCGCTGCACGTGCGGCTGACGCTGCGCGACGAGCTGCACTACTACAGCGAGGCGACGCTCATGACGCTGCTGGACGGCGCGCCGGCGCCCGCCAAGTCGACTCGGCGGCGGCGGCTCCTCCTCCGGGCGGCGGCAACGGCGGCATGCAGCAGCCGCGCGTCGGTGGCCGACGACGACGACGCCGAGGACCTCTCCGAGGAGCGCGTCATCGAGCTCGGCGGCTTCTGGGTCAACACCGCGCCGCTGCTGCGGCAGGACCACAGCCGCACGCGCCGGCCGGGGTCGCGGCGCGCGGGGGCCGCGGGGGCCGCCGCCGGGCGCCGCCGCGCCTCGTCGGTGACGCAACAAGGACAAGGACAAGGACAAGGACAAGGAGAGCGGCGGTGGAGGAGGGCCTCGCGGGCCTGCGCGTGCCAGCGTCAGCTCAACGCCCGCGGGTGCGCGCTGGCGGCGGCGGCAGGCAGCCTGGCGGCGGAGCGGCACCGGCTGGCGTCGCTGCAGGAGGAGCTGCGCGCCGCGCTGTGCGCCGCCGCCGAGGCGCAGCAGACGCTCGCGATGGAGGAGCAGGCGGCCGCGGCGCGCCAGGCCACGCGCCGGCACAGCAGCGCCGTCGGGGTGCTCACGGCAGCCAACGCGGCGGCGTCCCCCGGGGGCAGCGGGCGGCGCGACAAGGCGGCCGCCAAGGACAAGAGCGGCGCCGCGGCCGCGGGCGGGGGCGGCTCCGCAGCGCCGTCGTCGACCTCCTCGGCTGCTGCTGCTGCTGCTGCTGCGGCTGCGGCGGCCACGGCGGCCGTCATCCACGCGCGCGAGGCGCTGGCGGCGCGGCGGCGCACGATGGTGCTGCTGGGCGCGCGGGTGATGGGTCTGCAGCAGCGGCTGGAGGAGCTGGCGGCGGCGCGGCCGACGCTGGACGTGCGGCTGGTGCTGGGGAGGGGGCCGCCGCCGCCGCTGGAGGCAGCAGAGGCGGAGGTGCAGGCGCAGGAGAAGGCGCTGGGGGCGCCAAAGGGAAAGAAGGGCACCAAGAAGCATTGACGACAATACACACACACACAGACACACACGGGTGAAACACAGTTACCCCTAGTTGCGCACAGCGTATTGAACGGTGTCAGTAGAGTGTTTTACTTCGGCCTCCGCTTCTCCGCTTTCCTCTCGCGTTCAGCTCTCTCTTCCTCTTGTGCACACTTTCATGTAAACAATTCTGTATTTTTTTCTTCTCATCATGTCATATTGTAAAGTTACTGTCTCCTGGTTTATTATCATTATCATTATTGTTCAAATATCACCCTGCTGTGAGTAGTGTTGCTGATCTCACTTGATGGCGCTGTTTTTCCCCTCCTTTTTCTTTATCTCTTTTCTTGCTGTTGCTTTGTTATTGCTCCTTCTTACGTTGGTTGTGGTGCCACACCGTAACTGTTCTCTTTTGCTCTTTTGGTCTTTTGCTTTCCCAGTCCTCATCATCTCATTTTCTTTCATCTTTCATATTTCTTCCTTTCACTATTCCTTTTTCATTAGTCGAAGCTTTTAAGACTAAGGTAACCCATCTCTTCTTCCCCACTCACTTTGCATTTTTTTTCCCTTTCCCCTCCCGCCCCTTCCTTTTCTATCCCATGGAGAAAAATACAGTATTTTCCTTCGGCGCGCCGCCGTCTGCCAACCCTCTTTTTCCCATTAGGAGCAGCGGCACCGGCAGCGCAGCCCCGCCCGCTGGTGACCCTGTCCCATGCGCCCCCTTCCCCTTCCCCCTTACCGCCGCCGCCCTTAGCAAGGGCTGCGCCAAACCGCGACGCCACACGACGAAGATCAAGCCGGCGGAACAGCTCCCCGAGTGAGAAGCTGGCGTGGGGTGTGCAGCTGATGGAAAAGGGCGTCAGCGCCGAGGAGTGGCAGCGGGGGGCGCAGGCCGTGCGCGAGCTGATGAGCGTTGATTACGTGCCAGTAGAGCAGGTGGTTGAGAGTGGCGCTGTGCCGCATCTGGTGAAGTTCCTCACGCTGAGCGAGCACCCGGAGCTGCAGGCCGAGGCCGCCGAGGTGCTCGCGGTCATTGCGGATGACTGTGACAAAAGGCCCTCGCGAGGACTGTTATCGAGTGTGGCGCCGCCGCCCCGCTGGTGGCGCTGCTGCAGAGCCCTTCAGAGGAGTGCCGTGAGAAGGCTGCGGTGTGCGCTGGCAATATCTGTCGCAGATGACCCGCAGTGCCGTGACGCCTGCGTGGCGGCCGGCGCTCTCCCCGCGCTGGCGGCGTGCCTGGAGGTGCCTGATCAGTCGACCGCAAGTGCTGAACTACGCTGTATGGTGCACTGAAGGCCGTCTGCTGCTGCCGAGCCTTCCCTACCGCCGGAGACCGTGTCCCCGCTGCTGCCGCCGCTTGTTGACGCTGACGGGGCACGCAGCGAGACGCTGTGTGCCATGACTGGCGTGCCGAGTGCCTCAGGCGACATCTCCGCACTGTCCCCAGAGCACCTGCAAGCGCAGTCGTGGCGGCCGGGATCGTGCAGACGGTGGTGTCGCGTGCTCTCCAGTGACGACGAGGATGTTGTGGTGCGCATGATAGCAGCTGCTGGTATGATGCGTAGCGAAGCGTCACGCTGCTAGGCGCAAGAGATGGTCAGGAGTCGTGTGCTCTAGCCTTGCTCCCGGCACTGCTGCGACCGACGTGAGGAAGGAATCCGCGAGTGAGCGTGCCGGATGGTCTCGTTGCTTCGCTGACGAAGGCAATGCTGCTACAGGGACATGCTCATGCAGCAGGGCGTCTTCACCCCCGTGCTCGAGTGCCTCGACGATACCGACGACTGCGTAGTGTAAGCGGCAGCTGCAAGCAGTTAGAATGCATGTGCCGCAAGGGCGAGCACCGCCACCTTGTCTACCTGCTTGACATCGGCGTCGTGCCGCGGCTGTGCGAGGCGCTGACAGCACGGACAGACTGACGCGTGCATTCCATCGTCGGCACTGCAAGCACTGCACTGCTCTGCTCAGGCACGGCGAGGAGGAGCTGAAGCATCAGCACACGCCCACCAACGAGGTGGCCGATGAGGTGCGCGAGTGTGACGGTGCCGTGGCGCGCATCGCAGAGCTCCGCAATGATGGCTAAAGGCTTTCAAACTCGCCGTTGTGCCTACGAAATCATCAACACGTATTTCCCCGAACTACACTGATGAAGACCTTATCAACGATTTCTCACCCAATGCTATCTGAGATGCCTGGGAGTCTTCCCCCACTCAAAGCCGGCGGCACACCTTCGACCACAGGCAGTACTGTAAAACACCGCAGAACAGGGAAGTGTGTCCAGCACACCTCGCCGGCCGTGCCTCACTCCCCACACTCGTACTTTTTCTCTCCCCTTTACGTTTTCTTCTTCTTCGTTATTCAGCAGTGGTGCCGGTCTTCCGCTGAGTCCCGAGTGTGCCTGAAAAAAACTTCAGTGCAGGCAACTACCCGCCCTCTCGTCTTCACTGAGTAATAACACCATCAGTAGAAGATTGATGCGAAGAAGACTCGTTATTGTCGCACACGCACACACAAACACAAAGCCCATCCCTCTGACGCGCTTGCGTCACCCGTGGGGCAGGCCAGCAATCTATGGCTAGAGCTCTTGGCAGTCTTGTGCTGCAGTTTTGTTGACTTTTTGTTTCTCTTACCCACGAACGCGTAGTGCACATCAGCTGCGTAAGCAACGACGAATAATCTGTGCTCCATTTCCTTGTCTCTCTCTTCTTCTTTTTTTTTTGTTTTGCTTCTACTACTACTATACTATTCTATGTGTTCGCATACATTTTTCTTTTATTTTCTGCCTTCCATTTTCTCTTTCTTTCTGTGCGTTTAGACAGGTTATTTCCACCTTTTGCCTTCCCTGGTCTTCACCCTCTCCTCCCTCGGTGGCCTCACTCATATCATCTATCCACATTCGAATCAACATAAAGTAAGTGATTGAACTCGTCTCTCTGACTTGACTCATATCATTTTGTAGTAGTTTTTGTTTTTAGTTCCCTTTTTTTCTTTGAAAACAAAAAGCTAAAAGATCCATTTTCATTTGCGAAGGTTTTCCCAAGCTCTTTTTCATCTGATTGAATCCTTTCTTTGTTTGTTTCCAAAGAATTAGTGTACTTTTTTCTTTACTTTTTTCTGCTTTCTTTACTGCTTCGTTTCTCTCTCTCTCTCTCTCTCCGCTTCCCGTTCTCTTACAACCCTTTCCTTTCCTTTCCCGTTTTACGTAAAGAGAATCAGCAGAGAAGTTTAGAAGCACCTTACTACCCATTCAAACCCCTTTTCAAACATATATATATATATATATCTTTTACTGTATAGTCATATATATACATTCATTTCAATCTATATATCTGTCTATCCATCTATCCGTTTATATATATATACAACCAACACTATTCCTGTACCTACCTCTGTGAGCGCGGTTTCTTTCGGAAAACTAGACACACCTTGGATTTTTCTTTTTTCAACGTCTCGCCGAAAACAAGAACTATCAACAAAGCGCGTCATTCATACTCCACGTGAAACATACACACACACAGAGGCAGATCTCAGCGGATACCCAGACAACCAAGAGAGGGAAGAAGAAGTTCGACCCGCGTCAACTAGTCCTCGGCCCTACCTGCCTGCATCAGTTGAGCGTCACCTTCTTCTCCTCTTCCAACTCCCATTCCATTGGGTGCAGGACAGCGAAATCCGAACTCAGAATCGTCAACAGCCAAAACAAACAGCAACCGCAAAGACTGCGGACGACCACATTGGTGCCCAGCCCGCAGTAATCACACCAGAGCACATTCCGTGAACGAAGGACAGTACTGTAGTTCTTGTAAGCCAAGAAGACACGCACAAGCACACCGGAAGAGATGGGCTGGAGCTTAAGTGAAAAGAAGAAGACGGAGGAGCAGCCTCACGACGACGCCCCTCCGTCGTCTCCTCCCGTACCTCCGGCGCAGACAGCCGCAGCGAAGGCAACCAACCCCAACATTAAGAGCGGCCTTGTTGTAAACAACAACAACAACAATAACAATAATAAGAGCACCTATAATAACAACAACACCAATAATAACAATAACAACAGTAAGAAGAGTAACAAGAAGAACCGGAACCGTGGCAAGACCGGCAAGAACAACAATAACGCCGAAGCCAGCTCAGGCAGCGACGACGGTGACGGACCGCATCACGCGGACCCTCACAGTGCGGAGGAGCACGCTGCGCCACAGGACCGCGACCAGGAAGAGCAGCGGGCCGGCGCGGGGCTACAGGCGGAGGAGGAGGCGTACGACTGGGGCGCGGAGGCCACTGCCTTGGCGCATGAGTGTGCTGTGACTGACACCGCTGGAGGTACTCATGTTATTGTGCTGGCGTACATGCCCGGGACTTGCCTAGTGGAGGATTCCTTTGTTGCTTCGCGCGGTGACGAGAACAAGACCCGCACCAACGACGCTGCCGTTCTGCCGCTACTGCTGCTGGTGCCGTGCCGTGCAGAAGGCGTACGGCAGCGCTGAGCTTTCCGCCGCCTTGGTTGCTGCCGGCGGCGGCGAGGAGATTGCGCCGCGTGTGTGGCGCCACGGCCGGCACTCCTACTACTGCTTCTCGGCGGTGCTTCCCGCGGGCAGCGACGTCGGCGGCCTGCAGCTGCGCGTGCGCTGTGGCGCCGCCGCGGAGGTGTGCGCGCTGCACCTGCGTGCGCTGCCGCCGCTCGCCGCCGCGCGAGGCTGAGGCTGAGGCCGGCGCGCCGCTGCCCGTGTGCGCCGCGCTCATCGGCGTGGACGTCTCCGCGGCGGCGGCGGCGGAGCGCGAGGAGGGCGCGGGCGGCGGCCGGCGCGCGGCTTCCCGCGGGAGTGTGCGCGCGGTCTGCTGGAGGACTTCTGCGCGCTGGGCGGCGCCGTCGCGTGCCCGCTCTTCCGCTTCCTGGCGGACGAGGCGCTGGCGTGGCTGTGCCACTACGTCGCGCCGGACGGCGGTGCCGTCGGCGCGAGACGGGCGCGCGGCTGGCTGCGGTGCGGCGCTGGGCGCGCAGCGTGTTCGGCGGCCCCGGCGGCGGCTCGCGCGTCTTCTCGCCGAAGCGTGATGCTTGACGTGCGGGCAGCGGCTGGGCGGCGCGGAGGGACGACGGTGGTCGTTCGGCGTCGGGGACAGCGTGGTGCCGGCGGCGAGCCGGGTGGCTGTGCCGCTGGCGCTGGAGGGCCGCGGCGCGCTCCCGCGGCTGTCGCTGCCGGCGGTGCTGGTGTACCTCGCGCTGCACGCCAGCCTCGCGTGCGGCGGCGTGAACAGGCCCTTTGGCGCTGCGCCGACCGCCGCCGCGCCGTGCCTCAGCTACTCGCCGCTCTCCTTCGAGCGCCTCGTCGCGAGCGTCCGCTGCGAGGCGCAGCTGCAGCCGCTGCAGGCCGCCGTCGAGCGGCTGGTGCGCAGCGCGTCCGCCGCCGCCGCCGACGCCAAGGACGACGCGCTGCCGTCGTGCGCCGCCGCGCTGCGGTGCCTGCTGCGGCGCGACCTGGAGCGCGGCAACCTCGTCCTCGCGCTGTCCACGGGCGCGGGCGCTGACGCGGACGTGCGCGCGTGGCGCGACGACTACGGGCGGTGGCTGGCGCTGCTGCGGGTGCAGCCCGGCGCGGCGACGCCGTCGGCCCCGGACCTGTGCGAGCAGCTGGTGCACCCCTTCGCCAGGCACGTTGCGCGGCGCGCAGACGGCGGCGGGCGCGGCGCGCAGCGCACCTTCGCGGCGGCGCGCGCGGCGCTGGAGTGGGTGTTCGGGCAGCTGCTGCGCATGTCCGCTGCGGGGCTGCCGGCGGCGGTGCCCGACGGCGCGGAGGACGACGGGTGCGGCGTGCTGCGGAGCCGCGTGCTGACCAGCCTCGGCATGTCGCAGCTGCGGCTGCTCGCGGACGACGCGGCGGCGGCGCCGACGGCGGCCGGCATGCCGGAGGCGCTGCTGCGCGCGCTGGCGGGGTGCGTGGCGCGACTACACCGCGCTGGAGGCCGTCGGCGGCGACGCCGTGTGCCGCGGGTGTCTGGCGCGCACGCGCCGTGGAGTGCTGCTCCGCGCTGGCGGCCGCGGAGGCGGCGGAGGGCAGCGAGGATCGCCGCGTTCCGCGTCTTCTATCGACGCGCTGGTGGACGACGGCCGGCTGCGCGAGAGCGCGGCGCACGTTGCCGTGTGCTGCGACGTGGTCGGCGCCTTCGCCAAGAACGTGCGGCAGCAGCGCCGACCTGACTGGACGTGCTGCTGTCGCCGCCGCGACTGCCTGGTTGCGCTGCAGACGGCGTTTCGTCGACGCAGCGCGGCGCCGCGACGCTGCGGGCGCGGAGGACTCGCCGCTGTGCAAGCTGAGCGCGCGTGCTGCAGGAGCACGTGGCTGCGCGGCGCGGCGCGGCCACCTTCGCGGAGCTGAAGCGCATCACGGCGCCGGTGGCCGGGAACAACGGCCACGCGGCGCGCGCGTGCGCGGCGCGTGGACGGGTGGTTCGAGCGGCGTGCTCGCGCGCGGACGCGGAGCTGACGCGCTGACGTGCGGCGAGCTGCCCGTGTTCGAGGAGCTGCTGAAGTCGCGTGGCGGCGTTCCTGCCGTGCGCGGCGGACGCGAGCGAGCGAGCTCGCGTGGCGCGTGCGGCGCGCTGCGGAGCGCGCGGGCGAGTGCGGGTGGGCGGCAGCGGGCGCAGACGGGCGCGGCGCCGCGCCTGACGCTGGAGTTCCTGGAGCAGGAGCGGACGGCGGTGGCGGGCCTGTGCGAGAGCGCGTGCGCGCGGGCGGCGCAACGTGGCTGCCCAGGCGGACGACAGCGTCATCTGCTTCGCGCGCGCCTTCGAGGAGACGCGGCTGCGCGAGGGCGGCGTGCGCGACGCGGGCGACTGGCTGGAGGCGGTCGCGCCGAGCGTCGTGGGCCTCAGCTGGAGGTGCCGGGAGCTGAGCGCGCAGCACGCCATCGCGGCGGCGCAGCGACGGACGGCGGGCGGCGCCGGCGGCGAGGCGACGGCTGCGGAGACAGGGAGCTGGACGCGCTGCTGTGCGAGTGCGTGGGGCGCGTGCCGGCGGTGCCGGGCGGCGACACGGGCGCGCTCCTGCGGGTCTGCCAGAGCGCCGAGGGCCTGCAGCTGTACGCCGACATCCTGCGCGAGTGCGAGACGGGTGCCGTGGTGGACGGGACGCGCTGTGCCGACTACGCCGCGCGCCGCGCGCAGGCGCTGTGCGTGTCGCGGGTGCTGGCGGCGGTGGCGGAGGCGCTCGGCGGCAGGGCGCTGCCGGGCTGCCGCGCCGCGACGGCGGCTGACCCCGAGAGCGTCGTCGCGCGCCGCCCTGCTGCCCCGGTGGTGTGCACGCGGCTGCCGGCCCCCGCCGCGACCGCCGCCGAGGATCTGCGGAAGTGCATTGAGCAGCGGTACCGGGAGGCTGTCGAGGCCAAGGAGCTGAGCGAGCGCAACAAGGCGGTCATGGAGGGCGTCGAAAAGATGCTGCGGGACGCCGCGACCGCGTACGCCGACGTGAGCTTCGGGGACGCCGACGTCGCCGCCGCCTCGTCGCACAACGCCATCGCGTCGGACCTGGCCGTGTTCGTCAGGTTGCGCTTTGCGTTCCTCGGCGAGACGGAGTCGATGGAGCCGGCGGAGGTGAAGCGCATGTGCGACGAGCTGAACAAGCACGTGCTCGTCGTGACCTACGCGCGGCAGCTCAAGTTGTGGGAGGAGTGCCCGCTGCCGCTGGCTCTCTTCGCGCGCTGCTGCCGCGGGGAGGGTGGCGCCGCCGCTGGCGCCCCGCCGCGCGCCGAGGATGCGGAGAGCGCTGCCGCCGCTGCTGCTGTGCGCTTCGTGTCTGCGGTGGACCGCGTCGTGCTGCTCATGTCCGGCCGCGTTGCCGCTCTGTGCGCTGCGGAGCAGGGGAACATGGGCGTGGCGCTGGCCGCGCGTCTGTACCGGCGCCACAGCCGCTTCGCCGCGAAGCGGATCGACGGCGGGGACGTCAGCGCCGACGAAGCCACGCGGCTCGGCGTGATGCGTCGCGCGGCGGAGGCGCGTGGGGAGGAGCTGCACGCGTGCCTCAACGGGGAGCGCGAGCACGCCGCGTGGCTGCTGCAGGTGCCGGACGCCGCTCCGCCGCCGGCCGACGCCGAGGACCTCGCCGGCAACCTGCTGTCGCGGCTGCGGGACGCGGGGGCCGAGGAGGCGGAGCGGGGCGCGGAGAAGCTGTACCGCGGCGCGGAGGAGGCGCTGGCGGCGCTGGGCTACGAGGCCGACATCAGCGGGCTGCTGCGTGCCTTCAACCCGCCGCTCGGCGAGAGCGACTTCAGCGAGGTGGAGCGGATGCTGGGCCGCGAGAGCCGCATCGAGGCGTTCCAGGCGAGCGCGGCGGTGTCGCGGGTGCTGGAGTCGCTGGAGGGCTTCTGCGTAGGCGGCCTGAAGCCCTTCAACCTGGACGACATCACGATGATTGTGGACAACAAGGCCGGCTTCGCCGCTCTGCGCGACGACGAGGGCATCAACAAGGACAACGTCGTTAAGATCGTCGGGGACTGCCTCAACATCATCCGCGTCGTGGAGCCGATGCTGGAGCAGACCGAGGCGGACGCTGCGGCGGCGGAGGTGCGTGGGCTGGGCGCGGACGCGCCGGGGTCGCCCGTGAAGCAGAGATCAAGAGCACCGGCGGCCGCGGGGCACTGATCGCGAACAGAAGAAATCCGCCCGCGGCCGCGCAGGCGGGCGGTGCGGGGGCTGCGCCGGCGGCCGGCGGTGGTCGGCGGCGCTGCGTCGCTGAGGCTGCTGGAGAACTTCACTGCGAGCTCGCTGCACACGCTGGTCCGCGCGCTCCGCAGCTGCAGCGACTCGCTCGAGCGCGTGGAGCGTGCGCCGCAGACCATCACGGAGCTGCTCGGCGACAACCGCGAGCTGGCGGGCGCCGTGGCGTGGACCGGCAGGCTGTACCGCCGGCTGCTGCTGGGGGAGGAGCAGGCGCAGCTTGCCGACGGCGACAGACCGACGGCCGCCGACGCGGACGCGGACAGCCGACGCTGCCGCGCACACGCCGGTGCGCCTGCGCGTGCTGTTCCCCGGCGAGGGCCGGGCGCGGCACCGCGCGGAGCTGAGCTGCGTGGCGGACCCGTCGGCGGCGGATGGCGCGGCGCCGGAGGGCGCTGGTGAGCGGCGCGGAGTGCGCTGAGAATGTGCGCAAGCTGCAGAACAACGGCATCTCCGCGCGGCGCCCTGCGTGGGCCGCCGACAAGGGCCAGACGCTGGGTGGCGGCTTCGAGGATCGGCCTGTGCGGCGGGTGGCGCGGACGCGGACGACAACGCGCGCCACAGCGAGGAGTTCCTGTGGGTGTACAACCTTGTGGAGACGCGGCGGCAGCTGCTGACGGAGAGCGTGGCCGCCGGCGTGGACACCGCGGACGCGCTGACGGTGCCGCACGTCGTGCTGCGGGAGCTGGAGGCCGACACGCGCCGTGCGGAGGAGCGGCTGCGCGAGTGGCGCGACGGCGCTGCGGCGGTGGAGTCGCGGTTCCCGGAGCTGTCGCTGCTGACGGCGCTGCAGCTGGCGCAGTGCTGCGCGGTGATGAAGAGCGAGACGGCGAAGGCGAGCGAGCTGCGCGGGCCGCTGGAGTCGCTGTTCCCCGCCTCCGGCGTCGGCAAGTCAGACCTGAGCGCGCTGCTCGTGTCCTACTCCCCCAAGGGGTCTGCCGGGAGCCCGACGCGCTGGCTGGAGGCGCTGGGCGGCGTGCTGCGCATGGTGCTGAACACCATCGAGTACAGCATCGACACGAAAAGTACCCCCAGCGTCGCGTCGTACCCCGGTCTGGACTTTGCAAAGATCATGTCCGAGGAGCGGCACCCGGAGTGCAGCGACCGCGACTGCCTGTGGCTGGACTGCGGCGCGTGCGTGAAGGAGAAGTCGCAGACGATGGCGTGGGCGCCGTACGTGCTGACTGTCGCGCTCTACATGCAGAACCGTCAGCGTGTCGCCGCTGTTCTTCGAGGTGCTGCGCGGCACCGCGGCGACGACGCGCGCGGAGATGGAGGTTTTCCTGCAGCGCTGGGACAGCTTCAGCCACAAGGTGCACGATGTCGTGACGATCGAGAGCAACACGAACCTCGACCCGCCGCCGTACCGTTTCGACGAGAGATGGCGGGAGGAAGAGCGAGCCGAAAAAACTCAAAGCGCTTCCACCCGCTGTTCGTGCTGATCGGTTTCGACTCGCTGAGCAGCGACGTTCGGCAGTGCGTTGCGGAGCATATCCTGCGTGTGGAGAAGCCGTGGCAGGCCAACCACGTGCGCTGACGCCGTCGCTGGTGGTGTTGAGCGCGGCGTCGCCGGCGGTGGCGGGAGCGTCGGACGCGGTGCCGTCGTCGCCGTCGTCGCCGCGGTCGGACTGGCTCACGTACGTGTACCACGCGGAAGTGACGCCGGGGATGCTCCGGGCGGCCGGGGGCGGCGGCGCAGAGGCGCGTCCGAACGAAACGCAGGACGTCAGCAAGACGATGATGACGAACCTCCGCGTGCACCAGAGCTCCGAGTGCAGCACCGGCGGGTACGACGACGTCGCCGTTGCGGCCGCGGGCGAGCACGGCGGCGTGGTGGAGTGCTACATGCACGTTGTGCTGCGCGACGAGGCGGAGCTGCACGCGTGTCTGACGGCCGCCGACGACCGGCGCCGCGCGGAGGTGAGCAAGGCCAAGGCCAAGGGCGGCGCGGGCGCGGAGGTGGTGCTGACGATCCGCATCGACGTGGACGCGTTCCCGGCGGACGCGGAGCGCGTGAACAGCGCCGTCTTCGCGATGCTGTTCTTCGGGCGCGTGTGCGGGCGGGACGGCGACGTGTACCCCATCGGCAGCCGGCAGCACGCGGTGCACCTCGTGCACTACGCGGCCGCGGCGGAGCGACTGCGCGCTGACGAGCCGCTTCGGCACCGCCAAGTGCGCTGGCGGGGACGCGGCGTGGGAGGAGACGGCGCTGGGCGCTGCGGGTCGCGCTGCGGGCGGCGGCGCGGGTCTGCTGGAGCGCCTCGTGCGCGTGCAGAGCATGCAGCCGCCGCGCAAGGAGCTGCCGCTGACGCGCCTGGAGCCGCAGAGCGGAGCAGGAGCAGGAGGCGGACGGCGCCTGCTCGTCGCCTGCCAGGTACACGAGGCTGGTCTCCGCGGACGACGACGATGCGTGCGCGGCTGTGGCGGCGCTGCTGCTGCAGGTGGCGCGCGCCTGCGGGCTGACGGAGTCGCTCCCGGAGTCGCTGTCGATCGCGTCGCTGCACCAGCTGCCGGGCGGCAAGGCGGGCAAGCTGCACGACCTGCTGGAGCTGTCCGCGAGCGCGGCGGGCTGCTACACGCTCGTGCACGACATTGTGGCGCATCAGCTCACGGACGGCAGCGTCGGCGCGAGCGCGGTGCGGCACGTCTTCGACGAGGTGGCCGGCACGCTGGCGGCGCTGACGGCGAGGTGGAACGCGTGCGCCGCCGGTGACGGCGACGGACGCGTGAAGCTGCGCAGGTGCATGTCCCTGGTGGTGCAGTTTGCCCTGCAGCGCCACTTCCCGTCGCTGAGCGGGCTGCGCGCGGTGGACTTTGCGCTGAGCCGGTTTGTGAAGAAGGCTGCGGGTGACGCGGCCAGCGCGACGGACGTGCTGGGCGACGGCGGGCTCGGGGTGGTTGGAGGTGCCGCTTGCGCTGCACGGCGGCGCGCCTGCGCCGGGGCCGCTTGACTGCGTGCGCGCGTACGTGGGCTCGGCGCAGAGGAGCGCGGAGGATCAGGCGAACCTGGTGGTGTCGCTGCGCAGCACCGGCGGCGCCGCGCTGCGCGTGCTGATGGGCGGCGGCGGCGCGGGCGAGGCGGCGGCGGTGGCGGACGGTGACGCTGCGCCGTTTGTGCTGATGCCGTCGCATCTGGGGACGCTCATCGCGCTGTCGCGCTGCCACAGCGGCGGCGGGCCGCGGCGCACGCTGGTGGTGCTGGCCGGGCCCTGTCGGGTGCGGCAAGAGCCGCGTGGCCGTGCACTACGCCGAGATGTGCGGCCTGCCGTTGGTGATGGTGACGTGCACGGCGGCGCTGAGCCAATCCAGCGTGCGCGCGCAGCTGCTGGAGGCGATGCGGCGTGCGGCGGAGGACGGGAAGCGCGAGCTGGTGGTGGTGCTCGAGAAGTTCAACCACAGCGTGTCGCTGTGGGCGCTGCGGCACCTCGTGCTGCACGGCGTCATCGACGGGTGCCCGCTGCCGCCGCTGTGCCGCCTGCGCTTCATCGCGGTGATGACGACGCAGGAGCAGGTGGAGGACGCGCGGCGCGTGCCGGCGGCCTTCACCCCCTTTGTGGTCAGCATGCGCAGCCCGCGCTGCGTGGACCTGGACGGCACGCTGTGGAACAAGCTCGAGGCTCCAGCCCTGGATGCTCGCCGGCCGCCGTCGACATCTACGCAAAGGAGGATTGGCTTAGGGCTGAAGAGGTGTTCGATTTCTACTTTCGTCGACCTCCACGTATCGATGTCGCCGAGAAGTACGCGAAGACGCCAACTAATGTTGCCGATGGGATTGCGAAGACCACACTGCAGCTTTTGGATGCTGCCGGAGTCGATCAAACTGGGAGATCCCGCAACGAAGCCCTAGTCATGAAGTTACTGGCGACGCTAATGGGGTACGACAGGAAGATGGAGAGCACCCGGGCAGTGCAGTTTAGCCAGTTGTTTCCGTTGATGACGTACTTTGTTGCCAATTGTCGCAGCAAAGTCGATTCCATGCTGATCGCTGTCATGCAGCTCATCGTCAACAGTGTGTACGTTGTGTCAGTCGGCAGCGACGGAAAACGGAGCAGTACCGAGATGGAGCGAGTGGCTGAACGTGAGGAGCTGAAGAAAGAGCAACAATCGTTCAGCAGTGCGGTGACGTCTGTAGTAAAAGACTGGTCGCTGTTGTACCAGTCGACCAAGCAGCTCTTTGAGGAAATGATGTTTTCAATGATGCGTTTTCCAGCCACTGTCGACAGTAACGGCATCATTCAGCACATTTGCATAGGCTTGCTCCTCAGTTTGTACAGCAAAGACTACGTGCAACCCTTTGTCAAGGGCCCTCCCGGCGTGGGCAAGACGCTGTCCTTTGCTCTGATGCAGAGCGCGACGAATCCTGTGGGGCGAGTGGCGACTGATCGCGCTGCCGCCACCGGGCGCGGCGTGCTGCGGCAGCTGCGGCCGCTGTATCACGTGCAGCTGCAGTGCACGCCTGAGACAACTGTTGCGCAGATACATGAGATGGCGCTGCGCACGTACGAGCGCCAGCGTGAGAACCGCGGGCAGGCTGTGCTGCTGCTGGACGAGGTGGGCCGGATGGAGTCCAAGGACAGCCGGCGGTACGTTCGGGAGCTTGCGGAGCGCGGTGTGTGCGTGAATGGAAAGTACCACCGTATCCGCGTGGCTCCCGTGTCGAACACGGACCTGGAGCCCGAGATAATGGCAGGTTTCCTGCTGATCAACGTGGGAGAGAAGACGTTGGAGGAGTTCGGCGACTTGCTCTCCACCAATGCCTGGGAGCGTCCGAGCAGCGCGAGCATCTGGCGCCGCCTCGCGTCGATGGTGTACGAGCTCAGCCGCGACGGGGAGGTGTGCCAGCCGACGGTGATACCGGGAGCACAGCCGGTGCCCATCACACAGCGCGACTGGACTGGCGTGGCGGCAACCTACAATGTGCTGCGCGAGCGGTATAAGATGCGTACGAGTGACGTTAACCGCCACATGATGTTCCTTGCGCTCTACATGAATCTCGGCGTGTGCGGCGGTGCGTCCCCGCGGTGGACGGCGCTACTCGAGTACGTGCTGGCTGCGCGGTGTGCCGGCGTGAAGGAGGACGACTGCTGCGCACGCTTCGCTGCTTGGAGAGGGACGCGTTCTTTTGTCGACGACTACGACGGTAGTTCGCACACAGAAACGGTTCAGCGGTGCGAGTTGTGCCGCGGGAAGGAGACGAACCCGAAGATTGCGTGGCAGCGGATCCCGGAGTCGGAGCGGGCGGAGTGCGACACGTACGCGAGGATGAAGCCGGAGGTGCGGCAACGGAGCGAGACTGCTGCCGAATACGCGTACAGACCGTCCGCGGAGACGCGGGAGCGCATGACGTCTGCTGCGGCGAGCACGTCGGTGCCAGAGAAGCTGCACGTGTGCGAGTTCTGCAAGATGCTTCTCGTTCGTCTCGGACTGCAGCGCGACGAAGACTTCGAGGCGGGCAAGTTCGTGTGCGAGGACGGCTCTCCCATGCCGTGCGTGGCGTCCTGCTGGGGCGACGGCCCGAGTGCGCGCGCTGTGATGGCGCCGCAGTTCAGCGTGCGAGCGCTACTGGAGCTTGTGCTGTTTTGCACGCCTGTGCGGCAGCGCAAGGGGGAGGAAATCACGACGAGGCTGCGGCACGTGCACCTCATCTGCGACGGAGCGGACGCGAGCATCGTGCTGCAGCACAGCCTGGCGCGGGAGGAGCAGCTGCGGGCGGCGGGCCTGGCTGCGGCTGAGCAGCGGCAGCTGACGAACTTGTGGCGGGGCGGCAAGCACGACACGAACGCGAGCACTGGGATCAGCCAGGTGCGACAAGGTGTGCTGCACGGCAAGCGCGTGGTGTCCTTTGGGGATCGAGTGTTGTATCAGTACATCAACGATGTGTTGAATCAGTTCTGCTCAATGGACAACCTGTTCCGGTACTTCTCGCTTGTGAACAACAACGGCGCGACGGAGCGTCTGCTCTTGCACGACCTGTTCCAGTTTGTGTCGGTTGACACGCCCGCTGCGTTCGAGGAGATGGAGGGCCCGATGCGCGGGCGGTTCATCAAGTTCTTCGTGGAGCTGCGCGACATTCTGCCTGGCGAGCTGCTGCGTGGCGCGCGCGGCTACTATGAGTGGTTCGCGCGTGCTGCGGCGCCGGGCGACGCGTGTGGGAGCGACAACTTTCTCTCGCAGGTGATCCCCGGGTTTGGCGTCAACACGCTGCTGTCGCTCGCGCTCGTGTGGCCGGACCTGTCCGCGGACCTGAAGCAGGTTGGGGCGTCGGGCAGCGAGGCGGCGGGCGCTGTCGCGGCTGCGCGGCTGCGCGTGAGCAAACGTCTGCGTGCGCTGGTGCTGCCGTGCCTGTACGCTGTGTCGGGCCCGCAGCAGCCGGAGGTGGTGCAGGAGCACTTCCCGAACGACGCCGTGATGGCGGACAAGGACGACCTGATCTCCGGGTGGCGGCGGTACGGCGCTTGCGGCGACGGGAGCAGGCTGAAACACGCGTTCGTGCTGACGGCGCAGCGACATATCCCGTCCGATCCGACCGGCGCGTCATTCGAGGTGCAGCTGATGCGCGCCTGGCACAAGGCGATGGGACTTCCGGTACCGGACGTCGTGCCACCGGCGGTGGCCGCGACGGAGGCGACCCCCGAGCGCGTGTTGCGCGGGCTGGGCGAGGCGCAGCAGTCTGGGGTGCGCGCGGTGGTGGTGGTGTTTGACCTTGGTGCTGTGGGCGGTGAGGGTGACCGTGTGCAGCGGTGCGCGTACCTGCGGACGGAGGTTGCCGGGTGGGTGGCGCGGCTGCCCGCCGACGCGGTGTTCCACGTTGCCATGGTGGTGCTTGTGTCCGGCGCTGGCGGCGGCGGCGGGACGCTGGACGTGGGCTCCGCGGCGACGGGCGGGTGGGCCTTCTTCGCGGCGGACACCATCCTGCGCGGCGCCCGCGGCGAGGGCGCCGCCGCGACGGCCGGGCCTCTTCTCCGCTGAAGCTGCAGCGAGCTCGAAATCGGTACGTGTGCGCCACTGCTGTCGCAGCAGCGGCACGCGCAGCAGAATGCTCTCATTCTCGGCGCAGACCCCCTGGCTTGCGTGCGGCAGGTCGCTGCTGTACAAGCGGGCGCTCGTCGCGCAGCAGCTTGTGTACGCGCAAGGCGATCAGCGGCGTGTGGGGGAGTGGGTCGCGCGCTCTACGAGACGCTTCTGGGCCTCTCTGCCGCCGACGGCGTGCCCCTCCGCTGTCGGCGCTACTGTTCTGCGCGCCATTGTGGGTGAGGTGCAGGGGCAGCCGCGCGGTCGTGCTCGCCGTTGTGGAGATGACGCGTCAGCTGCTCGCCAAGCACCCCACCGTCGCCGAGGCCGTGCGCATCGCTGTGGAGCGCGTCGTTGTCAACACCGCGCTGGTGATGCTCGCGCCGCTCGTGGTGTCCCCCGCGGAGCTGGTGCGGCACCGGGCTGCATGGGCGTCACAGGAGGACTTTCTCGGCATTCTGCTGAATCTCGGTGGCGAGCGAGACCGGCGTCAGCTCGCTGCTGCGCTTCCCGGCGGAGGTCGTGCTCGACGCGGCCGGCATCCGACGCTACCGCTCCATCTTTGTGCGCCACTGCACGGTCCCTGCCAACGACAGCGAGTACGCTGACGAGAATGGGAGCGGCGAGGACAAGGACCTCTTGCCGTCGCGCGTCGCCTACTCGCACCCGCTGTACCGCGCCGTGCAGCTGGCGGAGCGGGGTCAGCACCCCTTCTTGCAGTCCGCCCGAGGCTCAGTCCGCGCTCCAGAGCCAGCTGGAGTTTGTCTCGCGTACCGCCTTCTCCGACTTCTTCACTGACGTTGTCGTGTACGCGCTCGAGTCGCGCGTACGACTCACCGCCAAGGACGACAAGTACACCGCTGCGGTGCGCATAACAGTGGAGCTAGCGGCGCTACTGCTCGCGGAGGTGCCGCCGCCGCTGCCGCCCGACGGCGACGTGAGCGTGGCGCAGGCGTCGGCGTGTGGAGTGGATGCGGCACATGTGCGTCGCGCTGCCCCGCGCCGCCGACGACCTCGTGCTCGCCTTCAACGTCGCCAGGGTGGCGGAGCGCAGCTGCCCGGTGCTGGACCACGACTTGGACAATTCCCCGCCGGATGTGTTTGTCTTGTCCGGCGGCGTCACGGCGGGAAGCGTGCGGGACCTGTGCCACGGTGTGCTGCTCAACGGCCTCGCGCCGCTGCTGGGGGACGAGGTGGACGCGGATCGTCTGCGTCCTAGCCCGCAGGAGTGCGCGCTGCTGGCGTGGATGGAGAAGGACGACAAGAACGTAGCCAAGGACGGACCCGAGCACGCGCCGATTTCAATGTTCCTCGTAAGCCACACCCTGTACCCGTGCGACTGCATCTCCGACACGGCGGAGCTCGAGGTGTTTCTCGGTTGCACTCGCGACAAGGGGGCCTTTAAGCGGTGGATCGATGAGGTTGTGGACGGCGACCTAAAGCAGTCTACCAAGGACGTCAAGGTGCGCTGCCTGCGCGCCGCGCTGCCCCTTCTGGTGCTCCACCTGCTGCGAGAGACCGAGGAGGACAAGGACAAGCCAAAAGGCCCCGCCGCCGACTGGCTTCCCGACAACTTGCACACGCTCCTCAAGGCCGCGCTGAAGTTCGCGATGCCGGCGGTGTTCTGTGAGCTGCTTACCTTTCACTTCTGCGGATGCAGCGCGGCGCAGCGCCGGGGCCAGATACCGCGCATCGCACAGGCGTTCCGCGACTACTGCGGCGGTGTGAGTCTCGGGAGCCAGGAGGCGCTCGCGCTGATGCACACCATCCACGCCGCGATTGTGCGCTCCTTCGGGTCGGACGTCGTCGCCAAGGCGCTGCAGTCGCTGGAGGAAGAGGCGTGCAGCGTCCTGCTGGACACCCGGCACCCGCAGCCGGCGGATGTCTTTTCCTGGTGCGTGCTGCTTGCCGCGCACCACCGCCGGATGGGGCTGCTTGCTGAGATGACGCAGAACCCCAAGCTGGACCCAAGCGCGCTCAAGGCTTACCGAAAGGAGGTCAGTGTCAACGCACTGCGGCTGCAGAGGATGTGGAACACGGCGGGTTTCGACGTTTTTCGTTCCGCCGGCGCGGGGGTGGAGAAGTACGAGTTCACGAGCGGTCCGCTGCTGTCCTTTCTGCGAGCAGTCTCCAGCAACGGTGACGACGTGCCGGCAGTGGTACCGTTCTTCGACAAGGCGCAGGCGGATGAATTCCTTATTTTGCAGAGTACATCTTCGAGGTGGACGGCGTTCCGTGTGTCCGGGCACTCTTTCAGTGAGAAGTTTTCTCCCGAGCGAGGAATCGTTTACCGAAGACGAGTAGCTACATACTTCGCAACTGCGTCGAGTACTTCAAGAAGAACCTCCCCGGAGGCGAGGCGAGCACGGGCAAGACAGGCAACAGCGCCGCCGCCAGAGCTGAAGCCCAGCGGTGTCACGGTGCCAAGCAGACGTAAAGGACTTCTGCGAGGGTTACGTGCAGTGGGCGAGTGAGATGCGGCGCGACGGCTACGAAGGCAACCTGTGGAGCGACGAGGCCTTCATCAACGCGGGCGTGTTGGTGCTCTATCTCTTAGTGGGCGATAAGCCGTCCTCTATTCCAACGGGATACCTGCGCAAGGTTTTGCGAGGCGATGAGACGGTTTCCATCACCCTTGAGGACGTGCACAATGAGAAGACAAAAGCGGAGACCCACGCGATGGAGGCGCTCTCGGCCCTGGCGGCACTGGCCGCCTCGATCATTCAGTTTCGTCGTGGAAAAGACAGCAAGTCTGCCGCGGGACTGGTGCTGGGCACCAAGGACGGCGCTAGCATTGAGGCCTTGAGTGTGCGCACGGGGCTTCCTATATGCGCCGCGTGCCGCAACGTCTTCACCAGCTTCACCGCGTGTATGGGTGTTACGTGCAACTGCGGGGCTCGCTTTTGTGGCGCCTGCTTCACGGTGTGCGACGGAAATCCTCATCCGCACGTAAGCACATGCAATGCCGTCGCCGAGGAGTGGACGCGTATCACGCCGCTGCCTGGCGCCTGGGCACCACACTTTGCAAGGAATTTTATAACGCCGCGGCTTGAGGCGATTGCCGCTGGTAATGGCGACGACAGTCTACCCAACACCAACAAATTTTTCACGGCAGAGGACAAGAAAAATCTGAAGATCTACAAGGACAATGTCGAAATTTTGCGTCTCCGCGCTTTCCTCAACACGCGTCAGAGCGAACTCTTCACTTCCGGGCTGGCGTATGGCATCAAGCCGGTCAGCCTCGGTGACGCGCGCAGCAGCTTCGCGGCTCTCTCGGTCGCCCTGGAGGACTTCCGTGTGGCGCTCGACCGGCGGTCTCTCAGTGTCGCGGCGCAGCTCAAGTGTCTGATGAGTCTCGCCTCCAGGGCGCAGTGCCGCACATCGGCCACCGCGCTGACGCTGAAAACGACCATCGCCAAGGAGGAGGCCAGGCTCAAGAACCCTGGCAGTGCGCTGTGGAACTTCATCGACGAGCTGGCGAACGAGTCCAACGCGGAATTCAGCTGCAGTTTGTCCGCATGCTCAGGCAGAGCGAGGTGTTCACGGAGGAGCTGGAGGCGCGGGTGGCGGAGCGCAAGAGCGCCGGGGACCACGCCGGGTACTTCCCCGCGTTCTTCGCTCCCGCCCCCGCGACCCCCGAGTGGGTGTCGGTGGCCGCCAAGGCCTGCGACGACCACTACGCCGGGGACGAAGGGGCGCGGCGCGAGAGCTTCACTCCGGAGCACGCCGACGCCTTCTGCTTCGCGGTGCACTTCATCAGAGACGCGCATCAGCTCGTGCGCGAGCGGCTACACTCGGAGCGCGACGTGGAGGAGCGGACGCTCAAGTGGCTGACCGCCGCCGACGCCGCCGTACTTCACGGCCTCGCGCGTGGCGCGGTACCTTGAGGTGGCCGACGCCGAGGTCGATCGCGTCGGCATCGCGGACGAGGCGCGGTGCGCCGACCCTAATCTCGTCTACGAGTCTCTGCGCGGGGACGGCGGCCACGGTGCCCTGCGCGACGCCCTGCGTCTGACCGACACCGGCCTCGCCGCGCTGCTCCTCACCGGCGCCAGGATCGTCCCCACGACGAAGCGGGTGACGGCCACCACGCACGGCAACCGCGCCTACGGCCAGCGCGGCGAGAACGCCCTGGTCGACCGCAACTCGGTCCCTGTCGACCCCACCGCCCTCACGCCCGGCGACCTTCTCGTCGCCAACGCGGCCTGGACCCAGCGCGCCTGGAGGCTGTGCGGCAATACCACAGCCACCGTCAGCGGAGGGGCGGCAGCCGGAGAAGCCGCGTGCATGCTGGCGGATAGCTTCCCAGGGCTTGTGGGCCGCGCGGAGGTGCTGGTGCCGTCACTCTTCACGTTCCCTGCAAAGGCCATTGAGGCCATCGCGGAGCTTGTGAATCAAGGCGAGGAGCGCTCCGCCGCGGACCGCCAGCTCGCGTGCAACGAGACCCGCTCCTCCTTCTTGGGCAGGCTGCTGGCCTCGGTGCCGAATTTGAAGAATATTTTGAAGAACAGCCCCGTCACCGCCGCCACCACGGGGGACATGGCCGCCCTCCGGCTGGCGTTGCACCGCTTTGCTGTGCAGTACGTGCACCAGCAGTCGGCAGCGGTGGCAGACTTCTATGGAGAGAACAGAGTCGGCATCGTCCTCCCCGCGTTTTCGACCGTAGACCCGCTGCTACTCGACGATGACCAGAAGCTGGGACGCGATCTGTGCCTCGAACAGGACGCGCGCCTGCTGCCGGCGGTGCTGTTGAGACCTTCGACCCGATATCCAAGTGTCTCGGCGTGAACTACCGTTACGGCGTGACAGGGACGGCGGATCTGTGCTCTAGGGACTGTGCGATGATGGATTCCATGCAGCAGAAGCAGCAGCAGCAATCGGTGCTGCTGCCGCCGCCGCCTGCCACGAGCCGTGCTGTCGGGAAGGCTGAAGCCGCCGCTGCCACTGCTACCGTTACCGAGAGTGTTGCCACTGTTGCTCGCAAGAAGGACTTGCAAGAGGCCGCGGTTGACGATCACAATGCCACTAGAGACGGCATGATAAATGACATTCTCTTCTCACTCGCAGGATTGACCAGCCAATCCAGGCCGAAGTCATCTACTTTGTTCTCTCCCAAGCCTGCGACCAGTCCAACTACCAGCAGCAGCACGCGGAAGGCTTTGTGTCCGTCGTGCCGCTGCCCAGCGTGCTGCCCGCGCGGTGGAAAAAGGAGCAGTTCAACGCCAGTTCGTCGCTGCTGCTGTACCCGCTGCTGGTGAGGTTCAATGAACAGATACAGGGATGTTACCACTATATTCTTCTTGCAATTGACCGCGCCACGGGTGTCGTCACGCTCTTCGACTCTCTCCGCAGCCGGGACTACAGAGCCGCGCTCAGAAATTACACTGATTTTTTCGATTTCGCTAACTGGAGCAACAAGAACAACAATAATGACAACAACAACAATAATAACCATAACAATAAGGAGGACAACAAGAGTCTTGCAGGGTCGCAGTACGCGGATATTGTCCGCGACGCCGCAGCCAAACTGGATCAGCTCCTCCCGCTCGAAGGCGCCGCCGCCGGGCAGCACTGGCGCTACCGGCAGGATACAAAGTGCCCTCAGCAGCGAGCCGACCGCGAAAACGACTCCAACACCTGCGGCATCCATGTCATCAACAACGCCCTGGCGCTGATCGCGGCGCACTCCCAGCAGCAGCAGCAGCAGCAGCCGCCGCCGTCTTCTGCGTCTGGTGGTCGCGGCGGCGGTGATGGCAAAGGAAAGAAGAGCGGTGGTGGTGGCGGCGGCAAAGCGGCGCCTTCTCAAGTGCGGCCGCAGCTGCTCACGCGCGATGACCTGCGTGCCATGTGCGCCGCAGACGACCTTCGTGAGCAGCTGCCGAGGCTCATTGAGATGACACAATTGGGCCCCGACAGTGGTGATAACAGCGCCTCTGCTATTCCTGCTGCTGCTGCTGCTGTCGCTTCGACGGGTGCCGCTGCGACACAGGCCCAGAAGTCGTCACCCGCGGCGGCAAGCAAGGATAAGAACAAGAGTACTACTTACTAGCTACTCCTGCTAGTACTAGTAATAGTAATAATAATGCTGCTCGAGCTGTAGAGGTGCGGCGCCGTGCCGAAGTCGCAGCGCCGCAGAAACTGTCAGACGAAGAGCAGATGCATTTGCATAATGTGGCCACTGTGATTGAGTCTTTGCTCGACGCCTGCTTCCCCGAAGCCGCGGAGGCCCGTGCCGCCGCCGCCGCTGACAAGAACCACAAGGAGAGTAACAACAACAATAGCAATAACAATAACAATAAGCGCCATCAGCCGCTGAGCGGCAGCCGCAGCGAGAGCTACACAGTGGGAATGCGCAGACTGCGCAACTTGCGTGTGTGGTGCGTGCTCACCGCCATGGCCGCAGACGCCAAGCAGCTCGACGTCTTTGTCCCTGACGCCCACAGTGATGACGATGACGAAATCAACAACAATGTTGCCGCTAACAGACAGCAACAGCAGCAGCAGCAGCAGCAGCCGGCGGCGGCGAAGAAGAAGGAAGAGACGATGCTGGGGACATCGGCCTACATCACCGACTCTGCGTTGCTGCAAGGCGATCACGATCCGGAAAAGTACTTGTACTCTATTCCACTGCGCTGCGTAGGTCTTATTATCGCGTTGCTCGACCGACGCGTGCAGGAAATCGAGAGCATGCACAGCGTGTAGCACGCTAGCACAGGAAGGCGCGTTTGCCTGTTATGTATGTTTGTGTGTGTGTGTGAGGTAGAGCGAAGAATTAGCAGACAGAAATAACTCTCTTTCTCTCCATCTTTCTCGTACGTTACAGCAGTTGCTTAACAAGAACAACAACAGCAAATCACTCATTTTGTCTCTCTGTTAAAAAACATCTTTTTTTTTGTAGTATGAAAACACAATGCTAGCATTGGTTACTTTCCATACAATAAGTTATTATATATATTCAAGTTTATCGTCTTGGGATAGCCTTATCTATCCGCTTCAAAGTTGATCACAACAACAACATCAAAAATAATTTAAAATAGCGAATCTAACAATAAAAAATCCTTTCTATATCACACGGTAATAATAGTAAACATTATTTTACCCTTTAATGACGGAAAAGAAGAAAAAAAAACAATAACTACTACCATTTTAATAACAACAAAAAAACATTACTGTTCAATTCCTGTATCCAATTATACATATATAAAAATATGTGCGTATCCTTCTTCTAGTTGTGATAGCGCCTCAGCCGCGCGTGTGTTTCATGAAGAACGTATTGAGAAACATAGTAAAGAAAAAAGTGCTTGTTTCCTCTGTATTTTTCTTTCCTTCTCTCAGCAGCATAGAAAAACATATAGAGAATCAGAGACGCAGCTGCACCTGTTTTTTTTTTCGGTTAGACAGTATTGTTGTTGTGCGCGCCGCGGTTTCTTCACCTTCTCTCTCCTTCTCCTGCCTTTCATTATTTTTTTTTTCTACATCGTTGAGAACAAAGTTTATTGTATATCCAGAAATACAAGAACATACACAGCATCTCAAAGAAAGAGTAGTAATTAGCATATTGCATCGAACAAAAACATTCAACAGTTAATACCTTTCTT
Source organism: Phortica magna (assembly GCA_037044515.1). Classification (NCBI taxonomy): domain Eukaryota; kingdom Metazoa; phylum Arthropoda; class Insecta; order Diptera; family Drosophilidae; genus Phortica; species Phortica magna. The sequence continues at coordinate 33,140 of JBAMBP010002695.1, forward strand.
TTCCCCCTTTCCCCCTCTCCTCTCCTCCTCCTCTTAAGTTCTTTTTTTTTTGCATTTCTCTGCAGTTTTTTCACTGATAATCGCATTTATTTCATTTTCTACATTTTATTATCTTCAGTCTGTTCCACCAAAAAGCAAAAACAACAACAACAAACAGTTGTGAGCACTGACACCCTCAGCGCCGCACACACTTTTTTTTATTTTTACCACCATTACAATCATCACTTACTTTCAGTATAAAAACCTAATCAGTAACATCATTATCAAAACCAAAAACACCAACACCAAAAGCACCCACAATGTCGCTTTCTTCAGCTGAGCTGTGCAAAGGAAAGGACGCCACAACACGACGTCTGGAGCAGCAACTACGGATACGCGACGCCAGCGATGTCATAAAGCGCATTATCAACTGCAACGGAGGAAAACACACAGAAAACAGCAGTAGTAGTAGTCATACCAGCTGCAAACACAATGCCGATGCTGTTGACACGAATAACAGTGCTGGTGAGAATTCTAACAACCATAAGAATAATGGTAGCAACCGTAGTAATGGTAACATCAGCGACAAGGACGTCTCGCGTGCCGCAAGGATTCAATTGAAGAGTCTAGAGACCCTCCGAGAGGAGTGCGAGACCACATCTGGGGCAGAATTGGTGCAGTTTAGTGATGTTGTGCCTCATTTACTGCGCCTGATACTGAACATCAATAACAACCACAACAACATTATGTACAATTGTGGTAACAGCAACAACAACAAGAGAAACGATGAAATCGAGGTTGCTAATGAGGAAAACGACAACGACAAGAACAACAGCAGTGCTGATATCAGAAAGAAGAAGGACGACAACAAGCCCAATCTCACCAGCGATGTCATTAACAAGGAGACCATCGATAACCAATACAACAACACCTCAAACAATAATAATAACAGCAACAACAACAGATACGGCATCCGCCGCATCGAAAAGAATGAAGGTGAAATCAAGCCCAATGGAAACAAGTGCAATGCCAGTAAATGGAACCGTGCGGTGCGGGCGTCAGCCGCAAGAGTCCTGGAAAGCTTCATTCACCCGCACAGCAGCAGCAGCAGCAGCAGCAGCAGCAGTAGTGGCTCCCGCCGCTGGGCGCTACTGTTTGTACTGGATTCCATTGAAGAGAAGATGGAGACGGCGCTGCTGGAGGCGCTTGTGCCGCGGCGCGACGGTTTCTACGTGCGTGGGTGTCAGCGTGTGGCGGCGCGTCTGGTGCGCGGCCTCGCGGAGCGGCTATATGTTGAGGAGTACAGCGGAAGCTGTGCGTGTCGTGGGCGGATGGCAGTCGCAGGGGTCGAGGCGCTGGTGGCGTGCGTGACGGCGCCGGGGGCCGCCACTGATGTGTGCGTCCTGTGTGATGCGATGGCCGCGCTGACGGCGATTTGCCGCCCGTTTGTGATGAGGACGGACGCTTCCGACGACGACAACGACGTGGCTGCGTCAGACAGCGACACAGAAAACAAAAGTGACTACGCGGGGTCGCGTGGTGCTGGGACAGATGCGGATGCGCACACCGACACCAGCGCGAGCGCCAATTCAAACACAAACATCGAGACACAGCACAAGGCGGCTAAACACCCTCCCAGACGCCGAAAGCGCCGCTATCGATGTGAATCACTTGTGCATCGCCGTGCGCGCCCTCACGCTGCTGTGCGCCCACCACTGCGTGAAGGTGCGCCGCGCCGCGCTGTCCGCCACCGCCGCCGCCCTCTCCCGCCACCCCGCCGGGTCCGACGCGCGCGAGCGGGCGGTGCGCGTCGCCGTCGCCGCCGGGGCGGCAGCCGCTGCGGTGCCGGTGCTGCTGGCTACCGGGGGCAGAGAGAAGCGCGGGGACGGCGGAGCGCTTGTGATGGTGTGCTGCATGACGCGTGCGAGGACTGTGGGAGTGGCGCGGCGGCTGGTGGAGGCGGGTCTGGTCACGGCGCTCTGCGCGACGTGCGATGACGCGGATTGGGCGTACAATTCGGGCGCCTCGGTCGCGCTGATCCCTTTTATCGCCGTAGTCGATGATAGTGACATTAATGATGATCTTAATGATGATATTAATAATAGTTACAATACTGCTGGCGATAACGACAATAATAATAATACTAATAATGGCGAAAATGTTAAGGATGGTGATACTGAAAAAAATGACAAGGACAATAACTATAATGATGATGCTAATGTTGCTGCTAGTGCCCGCGGCGGCGGCGTGGAGCATCTGATTGACGTTGTGGTGTCTCAGCTGCTGGTGGCGCTGCGATGCCCCACCTGGGGCCTTCGCTTCGGGGCCGCACTGCAGCTGCACGCGCTGGCCGGTCTGGGCGGCAGGGCGTGGCGCACGGCGCTGCTCTCCCGCGGCGCGCTGCCGGTGCTGTGCGAGTGTGCCGCCGACAATGCGTACAACGTAGTGGAGGAGGTGCCGCTGGTGCTCGGACTTCTCGCGGGGCACAGAAGCACGCCGCCCGACGCCGCCGTGTGCGCGCTGCGACTTCTGTTTGACATGGTGCGAGGTCTTTACGACGGCAACTGCCACTACTACGAGGGGGATGTTGACGCCCCCCGCGCGATTTGGCGCATTCTCATGAACTGCAGGGACCACCAGCGCTGCCTGGACGTCGCGCTGGATGTGATGGAGAGCGGTGACCCTCCCTCTTCTTCTTCTCCTGCTGCTTCTTCTCCTGCTGCTTCTGCTGCTGCTGCTTCTGCTGCTGCTGCTGCTCTGTTCCTCGCTGCTTGCTGCTGCTGCTCCCTCCTCCCTCCTGCTGCTGCTGCTGCTGCTGTGCGGCAAGGCAGCAAATGGCGGTGGGGCGAGGCGACGCGCGACGTGGTGGAGGCCCTGGCCGCGCACGGCACCCCAGCACAGCACCGGCGGCTGCTCGCGAGCAACTTAGTGGCTGACATGTGCTACGATCTGGGTGGCTACCACGCGTGTGAGGACGGCGGTCCGGTTGATCCGCTCCCGCCGTTGTGGGTGGAGGAGCTGACCAACTGGAACGTCGCGCCGTGCGAGGGACTCGAGCTGTACCGGGAATTCGTAGTACCACAGCTGATGGAGACGCTGGTGCACGACGACAACAACAACAACAACCAACAACAACAATAACAACAATAGCATCGACGACGACAATACCAATAACAACAACAACAACAAAAACGACGACAACAACACCAACAATAGCAGCAACACCAACAATAATAGCAGCAACACCAACAACAACGACGACAACAACAACAACAGTATCAATAACAGCAACAACTGTGCGCGCACGCGGCGCGGCGCGGGACGGCTCGCGGTGTCACTAATGTACTTTGCGCGGCGGGAGTGTGCGGCTGTGCTGCGGGATGCACTGGTGCGGGCCGCTCTGCTGGAGAGCGCGAGGAGCGCGGGCGACGCGGGGGCAGAGGCAGAGACTGATGGTGCTGCTGTATCTGCTCCAGAAGCTGGTGATATTGCTGATGGTGGAGCTGCTGGTGTATCTGTGGCAGCAGCTGCTGCTGGGGAAGTTGTTGGTGCTGCTGCTGCTGCTGCTGATGCTGTTATTGATGCTGCTGGAGAAGTTGTTGGTGTTGTATCTGCTCCAGAAGTTGCTGATATTGTTGCTGCTACTGATGCAGAGGTCACCGCGTCTGCGGGCACGGCTGGCGGCGACGCGGATACTAAACGGACGTGTGGCTTCGGGGCCGAGGGAGATGGCACCAGCATCACTACTGCCGAGAAGGTCGAGCTTAAGACTGGTGGTGACGGCGATGGCCGCGGCAACACGGACATGGAGCATTCCCAGAGCGACACCGTCAGTGACAAGAAGACGGACACAGATGCCGCTGGTGGAAATGGTACTAGTTGTGACAGCAACAACACTAACAACAGTAACAAGAACAGTGATCACAACAACGACAACAACAGTATTGATGATTACAACGACAATGATAATAATATCGATGATAACAACAGTAACGACGAAGACGACGACACCAACGTTAGTGATAACACGGACAAGGAGACACCAGTCAGCTACACAGCGGCGTCGCTAAGCGAGCTGGCGGCGGTGGCGGTCGAGGTCTTGCCATACAGCGTGGCGCCCGCGGGGCAGACACCCTTTGGACCACCGGCGGCCGTTGTTTCCGATTCGGAAAGCAGCAGCAGCAGCAGCACTAGTAGTAGCAGTAATGATGGACGGGGGCTGCCAGGGTGGGGATGGGGCTGCCGGTACGACAGAGGGAGGGGAAGGGGTGGATTCCGCCCGGTAGGACGTGGCCTCTAGATACAATCAAACAACAAAAATAACAAAAATAATAACAACAACAACATTAAAAAAATAACAATAACAATAACTGAAAACAAAGCCCAGTAGCATATCTTTTTTTTTTTTTTACAACGTTAACAAGAGCGCTGTTTCCTTTTTCGTTCCTCTAGCTTTTTTTTTTTAAAAAAATTCGCTGGTCGTACTTCTTCCTTTTCATTTTTTATGTATTTTGCAAATCAAGGACCTTTTCAAAAGTTCCATATGTCTTAGCAGTTTTTTCATTCAATAGAATTTCTATTTTTAATTGCATTTTTTTTTTAAAAAATGCAAATTCTGTTACACTTTTGTGTAACACACTTTGAAAAAAAAAAGCGAAGTGAGTCGTATTATATTTTTCCAATAATGGAATTCACATCAGATAATCCCTCTGCCTCTCTTCATTGCCTTTTTTTTTTCTTCTGTTGTGGTGCTCGTTTTTTTTTTTGTGGACAATGCAACGATACGAAAACCGGGTATCCAGATTTTTAATTAATTTTTCCTTTTCTATTCCAAGGGTCACCCGGTCTTATCATACAATACAACACTGATCAACAAGATAAGCACAAATACCGTACACGTGCTTCCCTCTATCTTTTTGCATTACATGCGATAAACGCAAGGAATAATAATAATAATAAAGATAAAAATAATAATAAAGTGATTGTGTTATCAAACTGAATTGATGAGCTATTCCTATAGCTATGTGCCTTACGTTTCTTCTTCTGGAGTGAATCATATCATATACGTTTTTACTTCATTTTTTTCTAATTTGGTGACGCGCTTCCACTCAATTCACCACTGTGTTTCTCGGACTTTCATGTTTTTCCCTATTTTCTCCCTCTTTCTCTCTCTCTCCCTATTCGTATTCTGTATTTCAACTCTAGTTTTCTCTTTCTCCCCCATCGATACTTCAGCAACCCACACTCCCTTTCTTTTTTCCCATTATTTTACACCGTATTAGCCACAGCAACGACCACTGCGTTTTTATCTTCTTACCCTGTGCAGATTCACTTACAATGTCCGGCAGTGATCAGAACTGCACTGCCGATGTTGGCACGACTGTTGCTGAGGAGCGGTGCCGGAACGAGGCCGCGCAGTCCCGCGAGACCGCTGGGGAAAACGCGCGGGGTGCCGGCAAGGACCCGAGCGACCCGTGGAGCTACACGGCGGAGACAGAGCCGAAAGACAT
>JBAMBP010002697.1:0-10374 GCA_037044515.1 Phortica magna
ACGTTAGAGAGAAGGAGAGAACATCGCCTTGAAACGAAAGAAGAAAGGAGGAAGTGGAGGAGAGAGTGTGTGTGACGGAGTAGTCCGGTACAACGTGTGCGGCGATGTACAGAGCACAAGAATCAACGGTGCTTGCAAGACAGTCGCGCCCGCTTCCAGCGCGTGTGGCGCGCGGAAGCGTTCATGGCAGCGACCGCACCGATCGTCACGGCTTCGAAAGAGCCGGGGGCATTTCTTCGCGATTTGGTTTGGCAGTCGAGGCTGCGCTGACCTGCGAAGGTTCTCCGTGTCCCCATAGTTATAGTTATTATTGTTATTATTGATGTAGAACTTCAGCCCTCGCAGAGCGGACCGTACGTGGAGCGAAGTGGCGGTAACGTCGTGGCGTTGTCCGTCCACTCGCTCAGAAGTGCGGCCTGACCTTGCAGGGCGTTTGTGTTGTTGTCCCCGTAGAACTGTCGTGACAGCACGTCGGCGGGGTTTTGTGGCCCGGCGATGTGGAAGTACACGACGATGATGTTGCTCTCGTGGAACATGCTGTACGTGAGCTTGTACAGGTTGTTTAGCGGTCCTCCGCGTCCGATGCCGCCATATCCGTTGTTCTTGCGCTGGGCAAGGACGATGGCGGCGTGGTCGGTGACGAGCGCGACGCGCGTGTTGTCGCGCAGGCGGCCGGTGTCGCGGAGATGTTGAAGGAGCTCCTGCGCCGCCCTTGGTTCGGCGTGCGCGGAGTGACGCTGTTCGAAACGCCGCTTCGCCCAGCGGTCATTTCCGGGGCCGGTGTAGACGCGGCCCACCTCGCCCCGCGCAAGGATCTCGTTGTCCCAGCGCTTCTGCAGGCGCGTTGTGGTGTTGGTGGCTGTCTCGTACACGATGGCGCCCCACCCTCCGGCGGAAGCGTCGGTGTAGACGACGTAGTCGTAGTCGCTCTCGTTGTATGTCGCCTTCAGCGGCGGCGCGATGCGTGTGTAGCCGTTGTTGCACAGCTCGGCGCCGATGCGTAGCAGCGACTGCTGCACGCCGGCGCTCAGCATCGGGATGGCGTCGTCCCACTGAAGCGTGTTGAGGCGCTTGACGGTGCCGCCAATACTTGGATCATTGTTGACGCGGCCCGTAGTGCCGACGTTCTTGTACATGGCGCGATACGCGGAGAGGAGACGAAAGAGCTCGGCCGGATTCTTGTTGACCGTGTGCGACGCGTACAGGATGAGTGATACGGCGCCGGCAAAAGTTCGACACGTGTAGTTCGGACACTGCTGCATAGAAAGCATGATCTTCGCAACCGTCTTGTGTGAGTTGCGGACCACACGTTCACCGAGTTGTTCGTCCCAGGCGTACTCCTCGCCGAGGAAAATGTCGTTGCGCATAGCGCGCGTGAGCAGCTCGTCGTCGCTGCTGTTGAGGAGCTCTCCGGTGTCGGGAGAGGCTCGGAGGTTTACACCGCGGATGCGCTGAGCAATGGCGCGCACCGCGTGGATGAACTCGCTCTCCATGCCCGCGGGCGCGGCGATCATCATGTTGTCGATGTGTGTGGAGATAAACACGCGTGTGTCAATGTCGACAATCATGGTGGTGATCGCCTGACCAACGCACACGCTCCAGCGTGCGCCGGTCGGGAGAGTCTTAGACGGTAGAACAGGCCGTCTTTGCCGCGGAACACAAACTTGTTTCGCAGCGCCGGATCGTGCAGCGGGATGGCGTCGTAGAAGGCGTCAAAGTCTAGCTGAAGCATGTAGCAACAGCGCTGTAACTTCTGACGGATCTCGAGCCTGCTGTCGAAGGCAACCGGCGGCATGGAGCTCTTGGCGATGACGCCGTTGAGCATGGGTTCGGTGATGAGCCGGCGCCGACCCTTCAGCTCCGACACATAGAAGGTGTTCAGGCCGTGCCATCCGTCGGGAAGGCGGCCGAACGAGTTGCGTCCTGTGAACTGGGACGATGTACGGAACAAGGTGGCACGTTGCTCTTCTGCTGGCATCACCAGCTCGAACTTTCCCATCTCCACGGCGCGGTTGATGTCCGCCATGGAGAGAGAGCTGGCGCGCAGACCACGAGAGGTGCGAAGACCAGCGTAGTACGACAGGTCAAAAAACTGCATCACCTCACGCATACGGTCAAGCGATCCTGCATGCGCAACAGGAAGACGGAAGACGGCGTCGAAGTTGACGAGTGGTGGGTTCTTCAAGTGTAGTGGCCACTCACTCACGTGCTCCGGCATTGCGTCAAGGCGAAGCTGCAGATCGTTGGCCTCGGGATCATTCTCGAGACGCTTGAGCTGAATAATCGTCTGCAGGACGGCGCGCTCCTTCAGGCCGAGTTCCTTAGAACCCGGCGCTTTGGCTCCTAGCTTTGAGGAGTTCGGAGGCGGAGGAGGGCGACTGCGGCGCGTGCCTGTCGTGTCGCGCCCTCCGTCGTGAGCTGGCGGCCATCGCCCAGGTACCGGAGGTAGGTCTCCTCGCGCGTGTGCCCGGTCATCGACATGATGTCCGCCTGTGAGAGTTGGCCCTGCGCCGCCAGGAAACGGATCGCGCTCTTGCGTATTGAAGGCATAGCCGCGGCACGATTCACCGACTGGATGGCCACCAGCGCCTCGCTGTGTCTTTGCTTGGAGTTCGCAAAGAGGCGCTGCGATGGACGTCGTGTCGCAAGTAGCTGGCTGAGCAGCGAGGCCTCCGGGCGCGGGATGGCGGTATACACCGTGTAAGGCTCCCTGAAGTGAGATGCCTTGCCGCGCTTCATGACGAGCGTCACACCCACCATATGAGGCGAGTGGCGCGGTGACGAGAGTGTTGTGTCTGTCGGCGGCATTGTTGTGAGCTGCGCCGGCATGTACACCTCCTGGAGAACCGGACCAGGGGCGCCGTTGTTGTTGTTGGGGTTGGTGGTGGAGTCCCCTTGATTCTGTTGAGCAAATTGGTGCATCCGTTCGTTGTAATCCAAGTTCACCTTCACGTCGCGTGTTTTGAGTGTTTCGATATCGCGCGCCCTCGCGGTCGAGCACCACATCAGCATCAGGTACAGCGCCGTGAGCGGCTGGTTGTGCTGCAGCTTGCGGTGCACCGCGATGAATTGATTCTTGTCGAGGACCGCTGGCGCGCGCTTCTCCGCTTGCTGCGCCATCTTCTTTGCGTAGTGGCAAGCGGAGCGCCACACCGATGACCTGGCGAGATCCAGTGTCTCCATCTGGTCTGTGTACAGATCCAGATTCTTCAACGCAGACTGCACCAGTGCAAGCTTGCGCCTGAACGTTGACCACTCGTATTTGCGAGCGATCGCGTCCTGCGTCAGCATCGTGAGCACGGCGTCCGCCGGCTGTAGCGGCAGAAGGTTTGCCGGCATGTCTCGTATTCGTAGCAAGTAGCTCAGGTGAAGCGCTCGCTCCTCCGCTGAGATGGCATGCCATGCCGCCGCGTGTGTGTGTGGGGCTACCGGGCGTTGGTGAATCACCCAGTCTCTGGGGCAGACGCCGCCCCACAAGGCACGACCCTGATGATCGTGGCGTCCGCCCCGCCGGTTTAAACTCGCGGGGTCTACGTTGTTAACATTATTATTATTAGTATTCGTAGAATTTGTATTAGCGTTATTTGGTGTTGAAAGAACTGCAGCTCCCGTTCTTGCGTCAGAACGACGTTGTCTGTTTGCTGCAGAAGTCGTGACGGGATTCCTCGCAGAAACGGCCAGAGCACGAGAGAAGAACTCGCCCGCATTGTCCGCTGGGTCAAAATCGCTTTCATCGTCGTCGTCATTGTTCTCGTTGATGACTCGTTGGGCTCTTGGAGAGGGGAGTTGTTGAGGAAGCGCTGGAGTCACTTCTGTGTTCTCTTCTTCGTGGCGTTCTGTGCTTGATTGGCGAGGAACTGGACGTTGTTGCTGCTGTCTTTGCACCGGTGACGTTTCTTGTGGTGGCTGATCAGGTGGCGGTGGTGGGCGATTAATTTGAGGCGCCGTTGTTGTGCGTAGCGGCGGCCGTTCGCCAATGTTATTACGGCGGCTGTTGTACCCCACAGCCAAGAAACCACCGTTGTTGTTCTTTACAACCTTTCCCAGCGGAGCAAAGTTGTGTAGATTCTCGGTCGCAGCGGTACCGTTGTCCTGCTGTGGCATGTACAGCGCAATGTGCGCCTGTCGGCAGTCCGACGTGAGCTCGTAGTGACCAGCAGCGGAGTCGTCTCCGCTGTTATCGAATACGAACCGTGCGCCGGCGACGAAGACGCGGCGCGGGAAATCCTTCTCTAGTGATGAATTTGGGGAAGTGAACTTTTTCTTTAGTTCAACGTAGAGGCTTTCGCCAGAAACACCTCGTCTGGTCTGATAGCACCCCAGCTTCTTGCATAGTTCGGCAGGACATACCCTGTAGAGTATGACTGCCGACTTGGCGCCTTCTGCGTCAAATCCTGGGAGTTGCGCGAGCTCCACACGCGGAGCGGAAGTTGTTGCGGATACACCTGTTGGAGCAAGAAGATTCACCAGCTGCTTTCCAAAGGGGACAGCTGTGAAGCCCTTTAGGTAGAGAATATCTACCACGTCAAGAGGCGTTTGCCTGGGCAACTTGAGGAAACCAGCAATGCTGTTGAGGTTCGTCGCCTCCAGTTTGTATTCGACGCCATTAGCAAGGCCAATAAGCGCCATGGCGACGAACGTCGAGCGCATCACCGGGTTTCTCGAGAAGAGATTTCTCGAGTCTAAGTCGGCGTACTTGCTGCGGTACTTCTCGAGGATCCCCGCCACTTGTGTCAATGGAATTGTAGCGGGTTGAGCATCATTGTTATTGTTGTTGGCACGTCTACCTCTGGTGTTTGGAGCTCCACCGGAGTAGACTGCTGCGAGAGAAGTGTCCTTTTCTGCTTTGGCACGTCTCTTGCGCCTTGTTTTGCGCATCTCGTCTTGTTGAAGTGGAAGACGTTTGCGCTTTCTTTGGATAGCCTAATTGGTTTGCGATATCTAGCAGTAGTTGTTTCTTTAGATTAATTATTAGACTTTTGTTTTCTTCGGAGACTGGATGTGGTGCGTCGCGGATGCGGAGCGAAACATCCCGGCACTTATCTGTAGTCTCGGTACAGGATTGATTTGTATGTTTTTGTGTTGGATTACTTGGTGAGCGGCCAAGAATCAACTGCTCAATGGAAGTAATGTAGCTTCCAAAGATAGGACGTAGACGTCTCGGGAGTGTGGCTGGATGCGCTATCTTGATGTCGTTGTAGAAGGCATACATGGCCGCAACCATGTAGATGCCGCAATCCATACTACCACGTTCTTGCTTGTGATAGTGGATGTGTTTGATAAGCAGCTCAGGCCAGAGCTTCCTGAAGACGGTGTGTATGTCGTCGTGGACGTAGGCTGATGGTGCCGAGTCTGCGACCAACATTATTGCTTCGTCCTTGTTGTTATTTGTAGCTTTAATCACCGCTGCTATCCAGTGGTAACGGATGAACAGCGGGAAAAACACTCGACGCTTCTCGTTGAGTACAATGTTCATGATATCACGGACCATGAACCTGTCTATACGTGGGAAAGCGTCGCACTGGAACAAGACCCAGTCACGCGGATCCAACAGCATCGGCTCCAGGAGCGCATCTAACTCGTGATTGGATGTCATGCCCTTCTCGACACCGCCGCCAGCAAGAGGAGAGAGATTTACATGCGGTTGTTTAAACCCTCCTCTAATGCAGCGTGTGTGGGAAAATGGAGCGCTGTTATTATTAGTAGTGTTAATATTGTTATCTTCTACGCCCGCACCCATCATTGCGAGCGGTACTCGTTTTTTGCGTTCTGTTCGGGTTCATTGTACTCAATGAGGGCGACCTCTTCGGCGTCGTTGCCTCCGTAGTAACCGCGTCCGCGACCGCCACCGCCCCGGCCGCGACCATAGCCGCGACCACGGGGGGCCGATCCGCTATCGGCAAAGTTGCCCCCGGCATTGTTGTTGTTGTTGCGGCGTTCGTTGGGCTTGGCCTGCTTGCTGACTGTTCCAACAGCCGCCTTCAGGTCTTTGATTAACTTCTGCGTCTCTTTCTGCTGCTCGACGAGCGCCTGCAGCTTGCCGTCCGTGGTCGTCATGACCAGGGCTGAGTGCTGCACACCGTCGGGTCCGACGATGGCCTCCATGTAGTCTCCTCCGAGAAGGGAGGAGGAGGACACACTGTAGTAACGGCTGAGAGTCTCGCGTGGGATGGCAGAGGTCCTATCGTTTCCCGCCCCCATCAGGACCTTGTCGTCCATGATGTAGGCGTTCATTGCCTTCATTTTCCCATGGTGCGGGAAAAGCGGCACACGAAGCTGCAGGATGTGGGGTCCCCACGTGTCCTGCAGGGACTTCTCCATATGGCATAAGATGCAGCAGTTGTGCACCAGTACGCGTTCGGAGGGGAGCACATCAAAAAGGATGTGCGAGATCAGGGCCTTTGACATGTCGGCCCTTTCATATAGGAAATTGTAAGCGCCGACGATGACCTGGTCGATGGTCAGGCGTTTTTCGGTAACATGCTCCTCGTACCGCTCTTTGAACTTGTCATGAGCGTCGGCGTCGTCAGAATGGTCTACGGCGTACTGGATTCTTGTTCGAATGGGATCGAACTTTTGCCTCCAGGCGTTTAGTTGGTAGACTCCTTGTATCTCCAACTGGTCGCCAACTTTCTTGGCGTCTGGGTCACAGGCCATTACGGCGTCTGTGAGTTTGTCTGTGAGGCGGTCTCCGTCGAGGAGGCCGGCGTCGTGAAGCTGGAACAGCTTCTTGAGTCGGTCAGCGTAGGTGGCGCCTACGGTTTTCATCATTGCGGCGCGCTTGTCAGCTGATAGAAGATCGTACTGGGGCACCGGCATCGCCGGAACTTCGGCGTGTTGCGGGGGGGCGCTCGCATCCTTCCTGGCCTCGGAAGAGGGAGACGTGTTCTTCGCGGCGTCGGCAGAAGACATGGTCGTCGTGGAAGGGTATGTGTTGTAGTTAATTAAAAAACGAAAAACTTTCCTTGTGTGTGTGGACTTGAAGGAAAATGAATTCTTTGCACTACTTCTTTAGTTGGAGTGAAGGATAGGTAGTGTTTGAGTAAGTGTATTCATATATGGATTACGTACTTTTGTCCTATTTGAAACAGGCAGTGTTGTCAAGGAACTTGGATCTCTTACAGCAAGCCCAAGTCAGAGATGCCCAGGCACTATGGTCTAAAGCGCCCCCCGGCTTTCGCGCAGGGCTAGCGGACCGTGCTCAGAACGTCCCATCCTCAGGTCACTCGGATCCTTTCGTATGTCCCAAGTCCGAGATGCCCTGGCACTATTGTCTAAAACGCCCCCGGCTTTCGCACAGTAGGCGGACACATGCTCAGAACATCCCATCCTCAGGTCACTCGGTTCCTCTCTTATTTCACAGAAGCTCTGTTTAACGGTATCGACACCCGGTACCCCACTGGTTTTAAATTGTTACATTTAAATAATTGGATAGGTCGTAGGTAATTTCATTTAAGATTTTAAGAAGTCAATATAAAATTGCCTTAGGAATTGTACCTAATTTTTGCCTTGGAGCCAGGCATGGCCTCTGGAATGGCCCTTTTTAAAAAGTTGGTTTTTCCCAACTTCGAACCTACGACCTGACTGAACCAGTCAGCTTCCTCCTACCACTACGCTAACTGGTACTTAGTCTCCTCAGAGCCTTTGACATCAGTCAGATTTTAGTAAAGTGCCAGTTTCCACCAAACGCGTCATAGCGAATCCTTCGAAGCACTCTGAATGTCGGATCGCCTAACCCTAACCCTAACCCTAACCCTAACCCTAACCCTAACCCTAACCCTAACCCTAACCCTAACCCTAACCCTAACCCTAACCCTAACCCTAACCCTAACCCTAACCCTAACCCTAACCCTAACCCTAACCCTAACCCATAACCCTAACCCTAACCCTAACCCTAACCCTAACCCTAACCCTAACCCTAACCCTAACCCTAACCCTAACCCTAACCCTAACCCTAACCCTAACCCTAACCCTAACCCTAACCCTAACCCTAACCCTAACCCTAACCCTAACCCTAACCCTAACCCTAACCCTAACCCTAACCCTAACCCTAACCCTAACCCTAACCCTAACCCTAACCCTAACCCTAACCCTAACCCTAACCCTAACCCTAACCCTAACAATACCCTCAACCAAACCGCCAACAACACTAATGATCCTAAACAGAAGACAGTTAACAGGAAGTCAACCACTACACGTTTACCATATACTCAAGAATAACGGAAAAGTTCAGACAAACGTCAGCGCAGGACACAGCAAAACTCGCTACACAATGCCAGGCATGGTGTGTACAAGCCCACACAATAAGTGAACCTGTTCATGAAAAACAGCGCACGTCTCCCGAAATCAGCGCACGTCTCCCGAAAATCAGCGCAACTGGTTCCGAAAATCAGCGCAAGCTAGTGATACGAAAAAAGCTACCCTCCCGGTTGGTGTGAAGCATAGTAGAGTAGAACAGGAAGCATGATGAGTGACAGACCTAGCTGTGCTTCATAGCAGACAAGAAGCATTGAACAAGCGCGCTTCTTCGGAGGCCTTGCCAGATGCGCCAGATACACCTCTGATGAGTAATCGTGTTGCGATACCCCACGGCTACTTAGTGAAGTATTACAGACCTATTAAGCAAAGCACTATACAGTTACTTTGAAACGTAAAGAAGCCATACAGGTAAGGAAGCATAGAACAGGTCAGGGTGATTTAGTAAAACACGGTAGGGTGATTTTGTAAAACACGGTAGGGTGATTTAGTAAAACACAGAGTCAGGGTGATTTAGCAAAACACGGTAGGGTGATTTGTAACCAGCGCATGGTGAAAAGTAAACCACCGCTTGCGGAAGCGTTCATGGCAGCGACCGCACCGATCGTCACGGCTTCGAAAGAGCCGGGGGCATTTCTTCGCGATTTGGTTTGGCAGTCGAGGCGCTATATGGCCCTTGTAATATATCACACAAGCGTGTCGCCCGCTGTAGGTGGGGAATCGATCACGATGAAACAGATAGCAAGGCAGAAAAAGTAAAAACCGCATGTTGAAAAACTTTTCCGCAGGGACGGCACTCGGAAAAAGACAGATGAATGAATGGCGTGAATGAAAAGATAAAGAGTTAACGATGAGTCGGAAAAAGTTTGGATGACGCTTAGTGTGCGTCTAATGAAGGAAAAAACAAATGAAGAGATTACTGAGAATGAAATGGAAAAAGAATGAGAGTTAGAAAACAAAGAAGTCTGGGAAATGTTAACGGATTTGAAGATATACGAGAAAAATTATAGACAACACTGAAAAAACCTTACTGCCCGGAAGGAAAAACTTATGTGTGTCTTGAACAAAAATATATATGAATACATCACTGAGTGGCTGTAAGCTAGTAGCTACGTCACTAAAAAATAAAGAAGAATAATGATATTGAATTGAAAAAATTAGGATGAATTAAAAGCGTTTTAATGATAATAAAATAAGATAAACAGAATATTAGAATTTAAAGAAGCAACAATGTAGTACATGTTGGGTCTCGGTTACGTGATAAATAAAAGAGAGTGTTTACCAGCTCTCTGTGGAAAAAACGAAAAATAAAGGTGCGGGTGGGTGGGAAAAAACGAAAAACTTTCCTTGTGTGTGTGGACTTGAAGGAAAATGAATTACTTTGCACTACTTCTTTAGTTGGAGTGAAGGATAGGTAGTGTTTGAGTAAGTGTATTCATATATGGATTACGTACTTTTGTCCTATTTGAAACAGGCAGTGTTGTCAAGGAACTTGGATCTCTTACAGCAAGCCCAAGTCAGAGATGCCCAGGCACTATGGTCTAAAGCGCCCCCCGGCTTTCGCGCAGGGCTAGCGGACCGTGCTCAGAACGTCCCATCCTCAGGTCACTCGGATCCTTTCGTATGTCCCAAGTCCGAGATGCCCTGGCACTATTGTCTAAAACGCCCCCGGCTTTCGCACAGTAGGCGGACACATGCTCAGAACATCCCATCCTCAGGTCACTCGGTTCCTCTCTTATTTCACAGAAGCTCTGTTTAACGGTATCGACACCCGGTACCCCACTGGTTTTAAATTGTTACATTTAAATAATTGGATAGGTCGTAGGTAATTTCATTTAAGATTTTAAGAAGTCAATATAAAATTGCCTTAGGAATTGTACCTAATTTTTGCCTTGGAGCCAGGCCTGGCCTCTGGAATGGCCCTTTTTAAAAAGTTGGTTTTTCCCAACTTCGAACCTACGACCTGACTGAACCAGTCAGCTTCCTCCTACCACTACGCTAACTGGTACTTAGTCTCCTCAGAGCCTTTGACATCAGTCAGATTTTAGTAAAGTGCCAGTTTCCACCAAACGCGTCATAGCGAATCCTTCGAAGCACTCTGAATGTCGGATTGCCTAC